>JARJCM010000127.1:0-297350 GCA_029233265.1 Mycena alexandri | reverse complement strand
CGACGCGCCCGGGTTCCCGAGGCTGGGCCGCTGTAAACTCGTCATGTCCAGTATATAGACCTATGAACCAGTGTTATTCACCTGATCTTGGCAGCGGCCGCAACCTCCCTCCACCCAATTTAACCGTTTGCAGTGTTCACGAATTACGTGGTAATTTATTGGGCGAAAGGTTAATGGGTACATGGAAGTGGGACTTGGAATTGGGTGCAGTGTGAGACGACCTGTTCAAAGAGAAAAGGGGTATACGGTCGAGGCACTTGGTAACGCCGGCCTTGAGTATGGTGCCGGGTTTGCCTTGAGTCAGAATGCCTTTGGGGAAAGCAAGACCACCTTACCGAAAATAAACCACGTACTGGGTTGCTGGCAGGTTGGGGAGAGGCAGTTAAAGCCAAAAGAATTGAAAGCCGCCGGACTAAAGGGAGACTTAGAGCATACAATTTTCTGGGAGTTCATAGGAAGCTCCCGGAGAAAATCAAGGTGTGACGTTTTCATTGGAATGAGAGTGAACTACAGAGAGGAGCTTTGATTACGCCAGAAGGAGGGAGCGGTGGGCTGAGGGCGTCCCTGTTGGGGGCGAGGAGGGCGCAGGGGGGGAGTTATGAACGATCACCCGTTTTGGACTACCAACGCCAAGCGCCGCAAAAGGCGACCTCGCGGTGAGGTGTTGGCGTTTCGCATTGTACGGCGGTGTGCCGAGCGTCTCCGGGCTCTTGTGCAATGCGTTGTCGTTGTTGGAGTATACACACGCCCGGTGCCTAGTTGCTAACCGCCCTCTGCACGCTCCACGCGGTCACAACCACTCAACGCCGCCGACTGCGCGGTGGCCACATGGGGCCAGTGTGCTCCTTCGTGGAGCCAGTAGGATGGGTCAAGAGGGAATAAGGGGAGGGGAGAGGAAAGGAGAGGGGAAGGGTGCCCGCAGGAAAGGACGTCCCACCCGAGAACACGCGGTGCGCTTGGAGACGTGCAGGCGGCGTACACGTCAATGACGCACCACGGCCATGCCCGACTACGGCGACCGCGCGGAGGGGGACTGGAACGAGCGCCGCGCGGACGACATTGAAGTCCTTGCGGAACTCGATGGCATCGGCGGAGATGGGGCGCTCGGGGTCATGGACGCGGAGAACTAGGGAAAAGGGGGGAGAGTGGGGGCAGGGAACTGGGAGGGAGAAGGAGGATGAAGGGGTGGGGGTGGCGGGGCACTACGGCAATGTACGCACGATATTCCTAGCGGGTCAATTCCGTAAAAATCCACCGTGTCCATCCATCGACGTGTGGGTTCGGTGCAGAGAAAAATGGGACGGGCGACGGCCCGGCGTGAGTGCGTAGCGTGCGAGGGGGTGCACCGAGCGGGGGACGGAGTGTCCGGGGCGGACGCTGCCTCTACAGGTACGAGACTGGCTGTGGGGAGGTCAAGCGGAACGGAGGCTGGCGGGAGGCGTAGACAAAGCGCAGGCTGGTGGCTAAGGCTGGGAGAGGCGCTGCGGAAATCGGAGCGGGACGTCGGTGACTGCAGAGAAGGCAGGACGCGAGGAGGGGGCAAAGAGTGCCAGGGTCGCAGGTGGCTACCAGCGTGCTGGACGGAGGGGGCGCGGCGGCCGGCTTGATGTCGTCTGAAGCGCGTGACGGCGGAAAGCGGGACAGGAGGGCAGTGGGCGGGACGCGGGCAGCAGAGACGGGTGCGGAGGTGGACGGAGCGAGGATGTCGTCGTGGGGAAAGGAAGAAGCAAGAAACGTGGTGATGGCGGGCCGGGCGGATGATATGCGGCGGGAACAGCGGGAGAGGAGGGGTGAGGGGCTGAGTACCAGCGGAGAGGGCGAGGTACCAGCGCGAAAGGGCGGCGTAAAGTGCGGTTGCCAGGACGGGAGGGCGGTGTACCAACACAGAGAGCGGGAAGAGAAGTGTTGTACCAATTACGTAGAACGCTGATCGGCGGAGAAGCAACACGGAACGGGCCGAAAAAGGGGGGGGTAGCAGCGTTGAACGGGAGGGGTACCACGGTAGATGTGGGGCGGAGGGTCGGAAGGGCGGGGTAACAACGCTGAAGTGCGCACGAGACGGCGGTGTACCAACCAGAGAGCGGGAAGAAAAGTGTTGTACCAATGACGTGGAACGCTGATCAGCGGAGGAGCAACGCGGAACGGGCCGAAAAAAGGAGGTAGCAGCGTTGAACGGGAGGGGTACCATGGTAGATGTGGGGCGGAGGGTCGGAAGGGCGGGGTAACAACGCTGAAGTGCGCACGAGACGGCGGTGTACCAACCAGAGAGCGGGAAGAGGAGTGTTGTACCAATGACGTAGGGCGCTGATGGGCGGAATAGCAACGCGGAACGGGCAGAAAAAATGGGGGTAGCAGCGTTGAACGGAGGGGTACCACGGGAAATGAGCGGCGGAGGGTCGGGCCGGCGGCGGTGGGTACCCACTCAAAAAGAAACAGAGAGCGGGTAACATGACGTCACGAAAAAGAGGAGAGAAAAATAGCGGTGGAGCAACTTTGTGCCATCAAAAACGACCGACTCGCCCACGTGATCGAGCGTTGTGGGGGCCTCCAGCCAGAAAAGCGCGCGTATTGGGCGCAATACCGCGTCAAGGGTGGAAGAAAAATCTGAGGACGCGTAGAAATGGTATAGACTCGGCACACCAGAAAGAGGGACCGGTGTCATTCAAAATAAGCGAGTACAGGGAGGAGGGGAGCAAAAATTGACAGGTTTTTGACAGACTCAGAAATTTATTCACGACACGATGGATAATGGTGCGCTCGAGGTGAGAAGTTGGGAGAGGGGGTAGTTTGGGGTGCTGAATCGATCTGGATTGTCACCCAGAGGCCTAGCCGACGGGCAAAGCACTTTTTTTGAAAGGCAAGATGGCGGGGATTTTCACAATTTGAGTGAGTACCAAGCCAAAGCCGCATCTAGCTGGTTCTCAATGGGGGGTAGGTGTATGGTCATGATATTTGGCCAAAATATGGGGCGGGGTACCCGAAATCCATGAGGTACCACCTCGGGGTGTGTAACACATCAACTTTCAGTGGGTACCAACTAACAATAAGGAAGAGCTATGTCCGCGGGCCTATAGCTCTAGGAAGCAGTTCGGAGACCGGACCACAACGCCCAAACTCTATGGGTGAAGTTCAAGACTGACATAGGGAAAAAAGCGAGGGAACGCTCGAAGATCCTTGTGCCGAGAATCCTCCAGGAAATACTAGAAGAGGAGAACAAACTAAAGGACATCAGCGAGAAAAATGATGAAGAAATGACGGTGGAACAGAAAAAACTGGCGTACGCAGCAGTGATGGAGAAGCTGACTGCACTCCAGAAAAAGAGATACAACGCCTCCCGACTCACGGCCCAAGTGCGAAACCGCCTAGAGGGTGAAGTTATCAGCAGGTACTGGTCCAAGATTAACAAAGTGACTAAACCCCGAGATCTGATCAGCCGACTCAAAATAAGCTCGGACCCCGAGGGCCCAGTGCTATATGAGACGAATTCGAAACGGATGGCGACGCTTGCGAAAGACTACCACGCAAAAATCCAGTCAGACGGAACTAACATACCCGCCGAGATCCGGGAGGAAAAAATCAAAAATGTGCTTGATAAAACTAAACGCGAGACAACGGAGGAACAGAAAGCCTTCCTCAAAGCCAAGCTTACCCTAGAGGACGTGAGGAACGCGCTAAAGAAGTCAGCAAACTTCAAAGCTCCGGGCCTAGATGGAATCACGTACGAACTGTGGAAAATTCTCGATGCGAGATATATAACAGCGCAAAAGCTAGAGAAACCAGCCTTCGACATACTAGGAGCGATGCTCCAAGTCTACAACGACATCGAAAATCATGGAATGGTACCTGGGACCGGCTTCTCCAAAAGCTGGATGTGCCCACTCTACAAGAAAAATGACAAGGCAGATATCGCCAATTACCGACCGATATCCCTCCGCAACACGGACTACAAAATCTTTACGAAGGCCCTCACCATTAAGCTTGCGCAAGTCGCGCCGGACCTGATACACCCAAACCAGGCGGGTTTTGTACCGGGGCGTCAGATTAGAGACCAAGTCTGGCTGACGAAACGGATCATTGAACTAGCTGAGGCGACCGAGCGCAACGGGGTAATCGTCGCCCTAGACCAAGAAAAAGCCTACGATAAAATCAAACATGACTATTTGTGGCGCGCGCTCGCGAAATACGGAATCCCAGACGAACTTATTAACACAATAAAAACTCTGTACAGTGACGCTTACACATATGTCATACTGAACGGTGAAAAAAGCCGACACCCCTTTAAAGTTACCCGAGGAGTACGCCAAGGTGACCCCCTATCTTGTCTGCTCTTCGACCTCGCGATAGAACCGCTTGCCGAGGCACTGCGACAGTCTGAACTGAAGGGAATTAAAATCAAGGGTAAAGCGGAGAAACTCATCGCAACACTGTTTGCCGATGATACTATGGTGTACCTCGACGCTGAGGATGACTTTGGCGACCTGCTCGGAATCCTGGATGAGTGGTGCATGGCAGCGGGAGCCAAGTTTAATATTAGCAAAACGGAGATGATCCCGATTGGAACCTTAGCTCACCGGGACAGAGTACGCGCGACGCGCTTTGTCAACGGGATAAATGGCACCATGATCCCGGCACATATTAAAATTGCAAAGGAAGGCGAAGCCATCAGAACGCTCGGGGCCTGGGTCGGGAACGGAGTAGTCCAGGTTGACACTTGGGCACGCACCTTAGAGAAAATAGACGAGGCCCTTGAAAGATGGGAGATGGGACACCCCACCATGGAAGGCAGACGCCTCATAATCTTAATGGTAGTCGGGGGGATGACGCAATATCTAGCCACCGTCCAAGGAATGCCAAAGGAAGTTGAGAAGAGGCTGGAAAAAAGAGTAAGAAAGTTCTTATGGGCCGAGAAGACTAGCGTCACCGTGAATCAAGAAACAGTATATGCGCCCGCAGAAGTAGGAGGAAAGAATCTCCTGGACATTGTAGCCCGCAACGAGGCGATTACAATAACTTGGCTGAAAACGTACCTTAGTTTCGGGCCGGATAGGCCCATCTGGTGCTTCGTCGCAGATGAAATACTAGCGAAGAAAGGGTCAAGCGATTACCAAAGTGTAAAAGAGGAGATGAGAATGAACACCTACCTCCAATCGTGGGCCCCGAAGGTGTCGGCGAAGTCAATCGGGAAGGACCTGTCCGGAATAGTGAAAGCAGCAAAAACTCACGGCCTGGAAATGGACGGCCTTGCGATATCCCGTGAGATCCATGGCTCAATGCCGATATGGTACCATCGAAAATCCTACGCCGAGAGATCTGTATATAACAAGAAGATCGAAGTAGTAAAATGCCTGCAAGACAACCACAAGATTAGATTAGTCCGGGACGCCGTACGGCTCGGAGCCAAAATGGACGCACCTAGACATAGACCCAAGAGATACTGTAGCTGTACGACGTGTTGGTCGACGAGGCTATACACAGGCTGCAAAAATCCACACGAGTGCTATGGAAAAGCAAGAGAGCTCCTCGACGCGCTGGAAGAGAAATGGGACCCGAGGGAACCACAACCCGAGGACTTCGAAGGGGACCAGGAGCCACGAGACGCCGGCGAACACAGCACTGAGTTTGACTCCAGAATTACCACACACGGGACGCTGGCGGATACGTTCCGGATTTTTACCCACGAGAACGCACGGAACCTACACAGCATTGCTCCAAACACAAAGCATAACCCAGACACAGAGGTAGACGAGGTAGTGGTCTACACAGATGGCTCCGCTGTCCACAACGGAGCAGAGAACGCGCTGGCGGGAGCCGGGGTCTTCTTCGGCGAAGATGACCCGAGGAACATGTCAATCCGAGTCCCACGCGTCATCGGGAAGTCCAACAACGTCGGGGAGTTAGTGGCAATCAAGGAGGCAATAGAGAACTGCCCGCTGGATGAAGTACTCGAGATTAAGAGTGATTCCCAAGTGTCGATAAATGGACTGACCAAGAATCTAAAAAAGTGGGAGGACGAAGGCTTCCTGGGTGTAGAAAACAGAAAGTTATTCCGGGCAACAGTCAGCGCCCTACGTAAAAGGAAGGCGAAAACGATTTTTACCTGGGTCAAAGGACATGCAGGAGATGCCGGCAACGAGGCAGCAGACACCCTGGCGAAAGAGGGGACGAGAAAGTCAATCCCAAGTCTGGTAGAAATTCGCGAGAACACCGCACTCCTCCTCCCAGGGGCGAAACTTCAATCTATGACACAGTCTAAAGCCTACAAGATGATCAGACAAGCCAAAATGAAAAAAGGACGATACCGGGATAAATTAAACCGCCGGGCAACCACTAGAAACATGGAGCTCGCAAAAGAGGCAGCTGCCGACGACAACGGTGAATTGCCGGAGACGAGCAGAGTGTGGAAATCCACGCGACACAAGGATGTCTCAAGGAGTGTGAGATTCTTCCTATGGATGTTAATACACGACGGGTACAAGGTGGGTAAACACTGGGCGAAGATCGAAGGCCACGAATTTAAGGCGACGTGCACACACTGCGGCATCACCGAAACTATGGAGCACATATTAACGAAGTGCGACGCGCCAGGCCAAGAAAAAATCTGGGAGCTAGCAAGTGAACTGTGGAAATTAAAGACAGACGAAGAATTACCACGACCCACCACCGGCCAAATAATGGCATGCGCGACAACGAAGAAGAAGGCCGCCGGAACGACACGTCTTTTTAGAATCCTAGTATCAGAATCCGCTCACCTAGTGTGGAGGCTGAGAAATGAGAGAGTCATTCAGGAAGGACCCCCTGCTAGTCTAGACGAGATCCACAATCGGTGGCTGAGAACTATGAATATAAGGCTGAAGCTGGATTGCGCGCTCACCGATGCGGCTAAATACGGAACGCGAGCACTGAAGAAAAGCCTGGTCCTAAAGACCTGGGTCAAAGTTCTGAAGAACGAGGTAAACCTCCCCAAAGATTGGACGCGGGAGGCCGAGGTTTTGGTGGGTATCGGCTGATGATTTGACAATGATAGGGGCTAAGGTAGTTTACTCCCTTAACCCCTTGAGTCAAGGAAGCTGCAAAGCCCCACACGACGTGCCGCGACTAAGTCGGGCATAAGTGCGTATGCGCATTTCCTCTCGGGTGTAAGTCTCCTCAGGCCGGGTTCCAAGTCCAAGGCCACAAAATTAGCGGGTTATAGGAATGTGACGACTAGGTCGGTCCGGAAGTGCCCTTGCAGTCAGCAATGACTCGGGCGTGGAAGGAGAGTCCTGCAAAAGCAGTACTGCCATTCTCAAACTACCTAAACGCTCCACCAAAAAAAAAAAAAAACAACAAGTTATTAAAACTCCGACATCAATCAAATTACACACGTGTTGTTGATATGGCGTGATTTGATCTGTCAACCGTCGCCATGCCTTTTGCTTTTCGCCCTCATCCCCCATCCCTTCCCCTCCTTTGCCTGGTCCTACGAGCCTCAATAGGCCTCGGAAGCTTTCGAAGATTTCCACCCCAATTCCTCCTCCCAACTTCCAGGCCCGTTTGGTCCGTAATGTGTCGAAATTCCCGCCGTTACCCTTCAAACACCCCAACGCCTCAAGGACTTCAAGCCATGCCCCAAGCACCTCAAATCATGCCTCAACTACATCAAGATATGCCCTAACCACCTCAAACCTACCGTGCAAGGGCTTCAATTGGGCCTGAAGACCTTCAAAGCGTTGATGCCTCCACGGTGTCCTGATGCCGAGCTCCCCCGGCCTCTCAACGCGTCAACAACCACGGGAAGTACTCTATGCTCGCAAACCTACCGCGACAAAACTCGACTACGCCGTTGCTCCCAATAGCGCCGTGGTCCCCGCGTACTCGTGGACCAGCTCGAGTGGTATGGTCAGATTGACGTCGCGGTTTTTTGGGAGAAGGCGGGAGTACCGGGCTGCGCCTGTGGCAGGTACGTGGACGGACCTGTCTTTGTCTTGTTTTCCTTCTTTGTCTCTATCCCCCGCCGACATTCTTGCCGGGTGACGATGGGCAGAATGTATTTTTATATAAGTACTTCGTGTAAGCAATGTATGTATGCACACTTACCTCCAATGCATCTTTTCTCCCTCTCATTTTGTGTGGACCGAAATACCGATTCAATTCTGACATGGTAAGCATTCTGGCGGAAATATCGAAAACTGGCGTCGGACTGGCGCCAGATCTGTTTCTGGCGCCGGCTAAGAAATTATGCTCGAGCTGGCGCCAACTCACATTCTGACGCGATGGCAGAGTTGGTGGGGCTGGCGCCAGCTCTGCCAGCTCAAAAACATTTTGCTGATGAAGGACGTTCGCATGGGCACCCGCACTTTTAGGAACGCTGGCCACAACAACTAGGGAAATTCGGGCCTCAGGAGAAACCGGTGAGAGGATTGAGCGAATATCTGGGTACCCGGCCATAGGAACCTTCAAGCGACCGCGGTCTGAGGTGGGATGAGACTAAGTTCTGTCAACTAACGAATAGACACGCCTGTCAGAGGCAGGGAAGTCCTTCGAGAAGACATTAAGGGCCCTGAGTTACAGGGAACCGAGGCCAGCCAGACGCACCGGCGAGTAATCTAATTTTACCCACCAGGAAACGCGAGGACGCCAAAGCATCACGAAGAGCAGAAGTGCGCAGCCGTTGCCATTCGGGATGCAGCTGGCAGAAGCTGAGCACATAGACGGCGCGGATAGAAGGTTCGCGGCCTAGATCCATGATTTCACGCAGAATGCTGGCGAGCCTCAACCGCAAGGGAGACGCATGATCCGAGCCATTCAAATGCGCAGTAGAAACACCGCTGTCCCGGAGGTCAAGATGCATAGTCGATTTGAGAGACCAGGAATTCAAAGCTATCGATCTTGACTAAAGTGCAAAGCGCGGAACTAAAACGGTGACCTCCGTGATTTGCATCATCCAAGCCCAATTTCATCCAAGAAATGCCAGTATAGAGACGCCGAGAACCAGTTGTCTTGAAAGAAAGAGCCCGCCAGAGCAAAGCAGTCAAGCTCACCAAAAGCTCCGCTAACTGTCACGATTTCGAGAGCCTGAGGCTAGCGTTGAACGAAGAACGGGAACAACAAGGGATGGGGATGAATGGGAGGCACCGCGGGCGGTGGGAGTCAGGACCAAAGGTGCGCTGTTAACGCGCGCAATCACCCACGCGGTGATTGATGGACTCAGAGGAGATGCAGCAGACAAAATAACTCGGGCTTAATCGCGGAATTGAGGAGGCAAAGCTGGCGCCGTAATAATCCATATGACGCTTGTGAGTAGCACGACACGAAGTCGATTGAAGGTGCGCGCAGGACTCCGGCTGGCAGTGAGTAATACTCCTGGGGCTGCATTCCAAGAACCCAAGAATGAGGATGGTGGGGGAATAACAGTTTGATTAGCTCGCAACATTGGAATCACGCACAAGGCAGAGGATGCGAGAACAATTGCACCAGTGGCCTACCTTAGGTGAAACAATTTAGCGGCGAAATTTGTGGCGCTGACCTCAGGTAGAATTAGTAGCATGAGCTGGACCTCTGTGTGTACGGGGACAGGCAAATCAGACTAAGCACCGGCGCGGCGCAGGGTTGAAATAAACATCTGCATCTGGAAGCAAGTCAGTCATGGGTCCAGCGCGTGGGCCTCGCTTCCACGTTCTGATGCTTTCTCCACGGGCGGCACAGACGGTCCACCCTTAAAGTGCGCAGATGCTACAGTTTGTGAGGCAGGAGCAGGGATCCCAGGGTCGGGCATGTTCCCCATGCCTCGCATTCTGACGCGTCTGCCGTAGAGCTGCACGGATCTTCAGTCCTTGAAGCCGCGCTGTTGGAAGAGTCCCCAGTTTAAACGACGGAAAGAACCCAGAGGACGAGAACGACGGCGTGCGCGAGGGGACGCGCAGGTGGGGACGCATCAAGTGATATGTCATGGGCCATGCTCAACTGTCATCGGCGAAGCAGTGGGCGGCGTCGGTGGGGCCGGTCGTCGGTGTCGAGGGCGTCTGTGAAACAAACCCCAAACAATTGAAAAAGAACTCACAATTGCGCCTCATCCATGGCGACATCCATCACCGGATCCATGCGCGCGGCGCCTTCCGTGAGGCCCCCGGCGCCCTCGTCTTCGCCTCCCGTGTTCGCGTTGAGGATCCTGTGCCCGCTGTCCACGAACGCCTTGGCGCGGTTGCAGAACTTGTACTTGCCGTCACGCGGGACGTCCGGCGACGGGAGGAGAACCGCGTGCGGCTCAGCTAGCATGAGATGGAAGGACGTACGGTGAGAGACGCGACATTCACGTTTTTGTAGCTTCGATAGTCGTAAACAGCGCGTCAATGAACCAGGATGATGGGGATATTCGGCTGGGGAGTCGATGTCTGGCCAAAGACAAAATGAGGAACCCACCTCGGTCTTTGGCACCGATTTGTTGTTGCTGAGGAAGATATATTGCAGTTTGAGGTGCTAATCGCGTACCTTCAGCCCTTCAGAATCCAGTCGTGAGTCGCTGTCGGTGAGTCTATCGTCGGCGTCCTCTCCCTGATCACGACCATGGCAAGGGAGACGTACCCGGCGACTCATCGACAACCTTTGCATTCTTGCTGGTCCGCATCTCCGACTCCTCCCGGCCCGCGGTCACCCCGCCTCATCATCCTCCTCGCTCTCCACCAGAACTTTGCTCCTCTTCTGCCTTACTCGCAGCGTATGCAGAGAGTGAGGATCCGCCCGCAAGAACGCACGCCACGTATATCGAGACGGGCAGGCGGTGAACACGTCCAATGACGGGCCACAGACAATACTCGACTGCAGCAGCAGCGCGCGGAGGGGGGATGGGAACGGGGACGATATGGAAGTCCTCAGGGAGTTCAATCTCGTCGGCGCATCGATGATGCAACGCGTCGTGGACGAGGAGATGAAGGAGGGCATGGGAGGAGCAGGGGAAGGGTGGTGGAGGGGATAAAGATGGGGGGAGAAGGTGGGGAACACGGTTGAGACGGGTCGACGTATGCACGCACCGGGGTATTTAGCCCATCCGTGAATCTCCGTCGACTTCTATTGGCCGCGGGGTGTGCTTGGAGGCGCGAGTGGGCGGAATGAAGGGACGGCAGGGGCGTGCAGTGTGCGGGAGGCTGGTAGCGAAAGTGACGGGCGGAGCGTGGCGCGACGTGCAAGCGCGGGGTATTTGGGCGGAGGCTGCCGGCGTAGATAAATTGCGGAGACTGACGAGGACGAAATGAGCAGCCAGCCCGCTGAGCGGAGGTGGGTGGGGACGGCAGAAGGGCGTGTGGGGTCGTCAAAAGGCGGGGTGCGGTCAAAAGGCGGGGCGGGGTCGTCGAGGGAGGTGGGTGGCCGGAATAGGAAGGAGGTGGGGTCGGGTGGGAGCAAGGGGGCGCGAGGTGGGAACGTGGACGCGCGTAAAAGGGAGAGCCTGAGGTAGGGGGCCGGATTAGGAAGGAGGTGGGGTCGGCGCGGCACGGGGTGGCGTGCTGGGGCGGCGTTGAGGTGCGGTGGGTGCCGTTGTCAGTGGGGTGCGGTGCGGTGGCCGTGGTGGTCGTCTACAACGAGGGACGTGATGGCACCGTTGACAGCGGATGCGTCGGCTTTACTCGGCGACGTTCGTGCCGAGGTGGGGAGGTGGGGTGAGGGCTGGTGAGGGGGCCGTTTTGCTTGGGTTAAGTTAGTAAGCTTTGTTTGAAGCGAAGACGTCGAGTTTCACGGGAGGTTACAGTAATCTCCCGGGGAGTTTTACTTGCGGTGGCGGATTGATCGCCGAGGACTCCCCCGTAATTCTGAGTTCACAATATTGACTTTGCGCATTTGATTGAGTGGAGCTCGCGAACTAATTCATGTCGCACTTGTTGCGCCCTCTGAGCTCGCGAGTAGTCACTGGCAATCGGAGGTGGGTCCCACAGTTGTCCACGTCCGGGATACATCAGGGAAAACCGACTTCACTAGGTAGCACTCGGTAGCACCAGTATCTTGAAAACCCGGGTAGGCAAGTCCCCCCGCAGGTTGCACCCGGTAGCGCCCCGCCATAGCTCAGTAGCAGCTGGTAGCATTGGCGGTAATGCTCGGTAGCAGTCCAGTAGCTGTTGAGTAGCGGTAGTATCAGGGGAGTAGTTGCAGTAGGTAGGACATATATACTCAAATGGCACAAGATGAACACAAAAGAACAATGTATTCAGGTCAACTAGTAATACATTCAGGTCAACTAATTATACCCATAATGTATAGTATATCTCCACGTCTCCGGCCCAACGTGCAAAGGAAGATCTAAGATAAAATTCAGGAGGAAAGATTTGGGAGAGAATATAATACAACTCACCAGGTGATTCTCGTTTGCGATACCGACGACGTAGTTAGTGAGAGAAAATACACACCACCGGCTTCCATGAAAGGGCGGTGATGGCAAAATTCCATAAACTTTGTTCGCGAGATTGCGGAGTTTGGCAGTATGGAGAACTTGAGAGAGTGTTTTGGAATTATTGAGGAGAAAATTGACGACGTGAATAGTTGAATGTGGAGCACCAGGAGGACTTGAGTAAATACTTGAATACCACGAAAAGGGAAGACTTGGGGAAGACCTTGAATAGGATGAGGAAGAAGAAGGGCTTGATTAACAAAGTCCCAAGGGGTAAGGTCTTGAGATCTTGATGCGTTGACGGAACGAAGGCCGTTAACGAAACGGAGGGTGAAGACCCAAGTGTAGGTGGCATAGCAGATCCGGGCGCGAGGGGGAGGGGCGGGGTGGAGGAGTGAGGCATGCGCCCATGCGCCAATATGCGCGCCGTGACGAAGCCTCGACTCGTCGGGTGCAAAGAGGGCCAACAACCGATCTTTGCATTCTGGGCTGTGCGAAAGGGCTGAGGATTGTGTGGTAGGACTTGCATGAGTGAGATATGGGCCTGGGAGACCGCCGGAGGTCTTGCGACGGCAGAACTTGCGCAACGGGGTGAGGGAGATGGGGGGAAAGGAAGAGAAAGTGCCAGCGCTACGATCAAATTTGATACCAACATCACGCAATTGTGCACGTGCCAGCGGAGTTTGAAACGAGATTTGAGAAAATGCCGAAATAAATGTCGACTGAATATCTCTCCAAAATCAAAGGCGGCAATTTGTATCAACATCCTCCTACATGAGTCCGATAGGCCCTTGAAAACATGTTCTGTTTGTGGCCGTTCTATCGGCAACTACTGATCCGCTCCTGATGGCTACACACGCTACCGATTGACAGGTGTCGGGCAACCGAGCGCTACCAGCGCTACTGAGTGCATGTACGCGCGCTACTGGTGCTACAAATGCTACAAAATTTGCACAATCCTACCAAGAAAAACAGTGTTTCCTGATGTATATGAATTTACCCGAGGACAAGGTCATACCCTTCTGAGGTAGGATTCCAGGGAACGGGCGCCGTTGCGCGATAAGAGACCCTAGTTTCACGCTGGAATGAAGGGGCGCGGGGGCGTTAGGTGTACCGGAATCCGGAGGAACATAGTGAATTCATCAAGAGGTGGGCGGCCGAAAAATCCCGGATATCAACCTCCCCTCGGCCGATGATCTTTAAATTTAGGTGTCGATTTCATTCGTTGGCCGTATCGTCAATCTGAGAGACGGAGCCCCCTTTTTTCGCACCTTCCGAGACGACCTATCTGGTTTTCAGAACTTTTTCTCCAGTGCAAGCATGAGAACCAGCAAATCTCATCTGACCGATGATGCGGTGCCGAACAGTTCGGCAGAAATTTTGGCTACGGTCCGACCTCCGGGGGGGGGGGGGGGTACAGCCACCACTCCAGATTTCGGAGGTTGATATCCGGAAGTTTCGTTCCGCCCACCTCTTGGAATTCATGGCTAAACCCTATTGGGGTCTTGAACCCACGTCCGTCCGTAACACCACGACGATGGAATCGACGCGAGCTCTGGTTTAAGTGATTTCGAGGGTTATAACCTCAGCCTTGTCAGAAAGGTTCATAAATATCAAATATGGCGCGTTCAAGGTGTCAAATACCTATCAACCATCGGAACTTCAGAGTTCCATCAAGCCTGTTTGCACTTGGTGGATGCTTAATTCGATGAAGCATATGGCTGAGGTATAGTGGGACATAGATTGAGAGGTTTGAACCAAAAACCAAGATGGAACGACATAGGGAAACCAAATAGCATCGAGGTTCTCAGGACAGGAGAAGTTGTGCGACACAAGTTAAACTGCCCGGTAACGCAAAGAAAATCCCGCGGAAAACAAGATGCTCGAGGATTTTGATTTTGGGTGTATTAGCGGTTCTGTTCTGTTCTGTTCTGATTTCTATTTACGCCGTATCTGGCCCTAAAGGCTACGCGGCAGTACTCTAGGTATACTAGGTTGGGTTTCTACGTAAGTTGACTAACGAGAGGTTTTGTAAGACACATTATATGTAAGGGACTCGAGGAAGAAAGAAATAGAAAACATTCGGGGAAATTGAGTGCATGGCGTAAACAATTTGGAGCTGGATGATACGGATAAGGGTCGAGAGAGAGACCGAATGGGAGGTGCGAGAGGTTGTATGTGGATTAGATAAGTTGTAATGTAAGGTGGCGAGGATGCGATGAAGAATGGAAAGAGAGAGAAACTCAACTAAATCTACGTGTATCAGTAATAAATTGGGAGACAGCTTTGAGTAACTTCGGGTGGCCAAGGAGCGATCGGATGTCGACCGAGCCCAGCAATCCCGCGCCATATGATGCTTGCTGAAGCGACGGCCTGAGATGATCCCACGCTGGGCAGTGGAGGAGGAAGTGGGCTCGGGTTTCATAGGCCGCGCCACATGCATCACACGCTGCTGAGGGCGACAATCGGCAGCGGTACCGGTGGGCGTTAAGCTCTGAGAAATCGGTTCGAAGACGCGAGATTAGTGAGATGGTGGAGCGTGACCGGGGCGTGACGGTGATATTGTGCGACAACGAGGTGGTAGAAAGATGGGAAATTGCGCTCTCATCGAACTCGGATGCGGGAACCGGGGTGCCGTGCAAGCGCCGTGCCGAGTGTTGCTAGAATGCTGGCGGGGCTCCAAGGGTTATCGGCGTTAAGAACTTTTGATCAACTTGAGCGAGGACTTGGTGCTTGGTGCTCGAGCGAAGACTGGGAAGGCTTACTCCTGATAGATTGACCCCGGGTACTTGGATTTCTGACTCGAACTGCGGCTGTGGAAGGTAAAGCCAAATTCAATGTTTAGTTGGGTTGAATCACTGCGTTCCGCGGTCGCCTAAACTTGATGTGCGCAGCTATTTGTGGAGCTGTGTAGGTCAGCGCAGATCACTACACAGACTCTGTTTAGCCGACTACACACAATTCTCTTGGCAGCTATTTGTGGAGCTGCGTAGGCGACTGCGCTTAATATGTGTAAGTGAGTGTAGGTCAGCGTAGGTACCTGCGCTCAGCTAAAAAGACTCAGTGTATGTTTTGATATGTCTCTTCACCTGCGCAAGACCTACGAGGTATTTCCGGTGTCCGCTGCGTTACCAATAATCAGGTTTGAGCTCCCGCTTAAACCTGAGCGTGGAGAAAAAGCTGCAGCGCCGCGTTTTTCCTTGGGTCTTATCATCCCACCAGTACTGCATAAATCACCTCCGAAACTTCCCCTGATCAATCACCTCGGATACGGGGGCAAGGAAGGTCTAAACCATATTTTTAAAACTATTGGCATTCACATATTTTTGCAGCCTGGAGCTTTTAAAAGGATTTTATGTGGCTAGACTCACTCTGTGCAGCTGAGTGTAGATGCCTAGACAGACCTGCACAGAGCTAAACTTAGCTACGCAGACCTGCAAACAGCTGCGCAGAGCTAAGCATAGCTGCACTTAGCTACAAATACTGTGTGTAGTTGCCTACACATTTTCCTCTGTGTAGCTCTGCGTAGGTAGCTACACATAGGCCATGGGTAGGTGACCCCGGAACGCAGTGAATGTTGGGTTGGAGGAAATGAGGCATACTGAGGACGCCAAGGCAAGCAAAAAGGAATCGAATCGAACGAAGAGAGCGACTTACGATGCAATAGAGTACTCAGAACTAAACCTAACCCGAACGCGTTCGGGTGGTCGGAATCCTGATAGAAATGGTGGTTAGATAGCTGTAAAATCGACTGATCTCGACCGGGATGCTGGAACGTCAGACTTGATGTAGCAGAGTCCAAGCTCGTTGTCTACAAGACCCGGTCGCTGTCTTCCAGGCAAAGGGCCCCGGTCTTTCCAATATATCTTTAGGCACAATTATAATAACAGTTCGAACTTCTGAGTTACAATAAGCGATAAAGTGCTCCACCAAGATGCTGGATTTCGCGTGGTACATCTTCGTCTCCTTGTTCTTTGGAACACACATCAGAGCACCCAATGGTTAAAGCGAAATTTGAGCACCTCGAGGTGTTTGGCTGATCTTCGAGGTCCGGAACTATCGAACACGGGACGATACCATTGCGAATATCACCTATTATTCTGGGAGCAGGAGCCAAATCTCGGAGATTCCGGCTCATGTTTGAGGGACTGGCGTGAGCGCTGTAATCAAGCCCAAACGATGTCAGTTTGCGCGTAAGCTTGCTTGATTTATTGTAGTGAGCGGTCGATTATGCTTCGTAGCTGGGGCGCTCCATTCCCATCATTCCAAGAACTGCGGGACGAGCAGAAGCAATAATCCAAACTTAATAGCTCCAGAAGGTGCCCGCCCGGCTCAGAATTTTGCCGTCATCAGGTCACATGAACTATTGTTTGCGTTTGTTAGCCGGATGTTGAAGTCAATTGAATTCGTTAATACAAGTACAGTGGTATCTCAAGTGAGATGTCAATACAAGCAGTTTACACCTTGAAGGAATCTTTCCCACATCCACCGACCTTACACGGTTGCAAATTCGCGCAAAAACTTCTCCTGCGACTTCACCACAACATCAACGTGCGTCTTGGACATAGGGACGCCGCTATGGGATGGGCAGGGTAAGCATTGATGTGCTTGGCAATGGAGTCAACTTACGAGGAAAGCGCAAGCGCTTGTGCGGTGCGGACGAGGTTCTTAATCGTGCGACCGTTGAACGGCTTCTCCGCAAGCTCGTCAAGCTCCGCGTCCGAGATCGTCGCGACAGTTGTAGGATCGTCGAGTTTGACCATGTCCGTGGGTGTCGAGCGGCCCGACCCTTCTGTGTCCCCAGTTTTTACGCTGGCGAGCTCGAAGAATTTGCGCCAGATGATACGACGGGAGTTGAGATCGTGCTCCGGATATTTGATTGCTGCGAAAATATGTTTTTCTTGTTCATTCATGATGAAAGATAAATTGCGCACCAATGGAGAAGCGCGAGAGGAATGCAACGTCGAAGGTCTTAATGCGGTTGGTTGTCAAAAACAACACACCGCGATGGTATTCAAAGATCCGTAGCGCAACAGAGACCAAGGAATTTCGCTCGATCTATCAGAAGGATTAGAGGCAGAATCGCGCTTCTAACTCATTCACACACCTCATGCAGGCTGCGCTGTTCCAGGAAAACCTGGAAGAAAAAATTTGAACACAAGCATATGGAAGACAGCCAAGCAATATACGTCTGCCTCATCAATAAGCAGAACTGCATCCCATGTCGTGGCGAGCTGTGCAAACAAGACCGGTCAGTACAAGTTTCAGCTCGAGTCGGACAACGTTACGCTGAGGATCGACTCGAGTCTCTGTTCCAGGGCCGAGGCTGTGGTGGACAACTCTGCTGCTCCCACGACGTAGAGCGGCCGCTTCAGATGCTCTGCTACGGCTTCCGCCGTCAAAGTCTATTACAAATGAGAAGCGAAAGAAATTAAATCGTATACATGCGGACCTTTCCGGTGCCAGTAGGGCCATGCAGAACAGCAATCTAGTATCGCACATCAATGTCGTACCCTACTTGATAGTTAGAATATGAAACCCACCAGGCCTCCTCCCTTGCCCGTTATCACGTCACTGATGATGTTCGACGAGATGTTCGAGTTCCGAGTGACTTGAACCAGGGACTTGATGAGATCCTGTGAAAATGTTATAACCACCGGCGAGAACAGATACTCTGTTCACTCCACTTTTGTCTCGGGATCCAACACAAGATGGTCCCATGCATTTTCGTCGAACACAACAGGTCCAATTTCCAGTACGGGGAATGTCGACCAGATCTACATGGTTTCAAGGGCATTCATTTTGGAATACGAAGAAGAAGAAGGTCATTCTTTCACCTTTTGCGTAAGGTTGAAGCCGTTGACCCTGCCAGGCAAAAGGCATAGATCCTCCTCTGGTAAGTCCAAAAATGCACCCTTCCTGCAAATTGACGTTAGCGCCGTTGGCTCGTCGCCTGATGTAACAGAACATACAGTTCGCGAACATCATCCTGCGGATCGGATCCACGCCTATTATTGACGATGATGCGGCCCTCCTCTGAAAAGTCCGGAAATTCTCCGTTGCTGCAAATTGGCGTTAGCGCTGTTCGCTCGTCGCGAGACGTAACAGAACATACAGGTCGGGAATCGGATCGGATCCACGCCTAGTATCGACGATGATGCGGTCCTGCAATATAAATCCAACGTTAACATGAGCTCTGACTCTACAAGTTTCGACGGACTTCACGATCTGTAGATAACCGGAGAGCAGGTGAGTTCAGGTGGTCAAACAATGGACAGCGTCACTGACACGACCTGTAGTGGCAGCCAACTAGCGACATGTATAATCTGCCCCGTGCAGTGAGCGCAGCCTCCATTTCTGGCGTCAAGGGCTGGCAATCGAGGGAGGCCAGATCTCTCGTTCCCTAGAGTATCAAAATGAGACTAAGTCACTCGTTAGACGAGCGATACGAACGTGGTAGGATGAAATCATGAACGAAACCGGGGTTTTCGCGCACGAATATCCATTCCATTTGTATGCACTTCCAGACAGACTCAAACTCGACTTGCGGCTGCTAAAATGTTAGCAGGTAATTATCGTTGGGCCACATGACGAACCTCTTGACGTATGTGTATTCACAGTTCTCCAACGTGAAAGCGGTCACCTACGATCATATCTCAGTATAAGTGAAACTGAAAGAATGCAAAACCAAATACCGAATTCATGTCCTCTGGATACAAGTAATACCGATGGTTGATGTGGAAATAGAATATGAGAAGATCGAATTCGATGCAGCCGTCGGCAAGCTGCAAAGCCAGTTTTTCAGCCCTGTATGTAAGATTGAGTTTTTGTGAAACAAATCGGGCATGAATTTCAAGTACTTGGGTTTGTAAAGGTCGAGCAAATAGGCAGTCAAAACAGAAATGTGCTCATGTGCGTCCTTTAGGAACTGGTCGAGATGACTTTCCGGGTACGTTTCTACGTTGCGTAAGTCAGTGTGCTACCCTGGCAAGAAGGGTTCACACCTTTCTCTGCTTCACGGCACCCAAGAGATACCGCGAACGCACGCTTGTCAGTGATCTTTGAATCATCGGATTTTTCTGACAAGTGGGAGGCGATGGCCGCCAACTTTTGCTGAAAAATGGAAATATCGGGTAGAAGCCTATCCGCACTTCGCTCCGGGATTTCAGAATAAAATTCGTCTCCGTAAGATGGCCTGGGGTGCCAGTAGATGAGGGGGAAAGCTTGACACATGCAAATGAATACTCGCCTGAGGAACTTGAGAAGAGTGTCGCTGAAATCAGTAAGGACAAGCTCCCCATCATCTGTTGAAGGGTATCAAAACCACGTTACGCCGACCATTGCAATCGAACTTGCCGCCAGGCATTTCATGGCGGATATTGACGTGGAAATATGTTCCAGGGTCCTGTTCGGGGGCCGGGATTTTGTCCCGGGAGGAGTCGTACGGAACCCATCGCTGCAACAATTTGTACCTATTTGTAAGGTCAATAAATCTGGAGCATAACTCTACAAGAGAAAAGGCACCAGATTTGCTCCCGGATTAGATAGTGTTCCTTGCGTTCCACAATTCCATCGAAAGGTTCTTCTGGTTCCTCGTCCGAGTGGGAGTCCTCGTTGTTCTCGTTCTTCTTCGGCGTTATCCCTTGTCCATTGCAGTTGCAAATGCGTGGCTGTGGAGGAAAGGTCGGCTGTAGAGGAAAGCCTGGAAAGGCCGGTGCAGACCCCCACCCATCTTTCGCCGACGATGCCCCCCCGGGCCCATTGTCCCAACTATCGTCCCCAGCTCCGCCCAAGAAGGTCCGGGGAGGAGGCTGAGCTCTGCGTCTGGTCTGCTTGGTTCTCATCATCGTGGTATGAGGACAAGAATGGGCGTCTATCTTCTGGGGCGTATTCCCTTTTTATGACCTTCTGCGAATGCTGTACACTGAACCCTTGATACGGCCCACGGGACAGCAAATTGAATGGATACCAAAATCGGCGTAGTGCTGTAGAACCCTGAAACTAAAATAAATTTCTCGTGGCTTTGGAGCCGCGAAATCGCCGCGAAAAAGCCCTGTCTCTGGTAACCATCCATCCTGGCGCTCTTTTGTATGAATGTTTTCTAAAATTGGGCCAGACGGCGCCGTAGACGTAGTTCGACGGGTTTCTATTGTCCCGTGTGCGGCCCCGGACCGGAAGAGCGCCAGCTGGTCAAGTGGTAAGGTCGGCGTCTAATGCGCGCTTGGGGCTCTGACTCATGGAAAGAGTAGGAAACACTGCAGTGGGTCATGGGTCCAAAAATGAAGTCCAATGTGTCTTCCCATTTGAGTAGATTTTTCCCACCGCCGAAACATGTGATGGAAAAGAAGAGATTTTTGGAGAGTTCACTTTTTTGGCTTGCCAAACGGGCTTGCGCCCGCGCCGACGGGCTTTTTCGGGCTTGGGCTTGGATTTGGGTGTAGATCAAAGCCAAAGCCCGGCAGATCGGCTTGCAAGCCCGTTTGTCGGCCTGGCAAGCCCGTTTGCTCGCTTAGCCGAGAAACGGGCTTGTGTGTATTTCTCGTCCCGTCGGACTAGTTTCTCAATCTGAGTGCATAGACTATGTGCAGTAAGTACATACTTCTAGGGCTTGCAATTTTTTATGGTATTTTGCTCACTGATGTGATGATACGCTGTCACCGCCGTGGACGACACAGGGCAACATTGTCAATTCACTTCCAAACCATGGGCTTGTCACACTCAGTGTAGTCTCATCGTCTTTATACACTCCTTGCAAGCAGAGGGTTTCTCACAACTTGAATTCCCGGTCTGCTGGATCTACTGTAGTGTTTCGACCAACTGTTCACAGGTTGTTACGCATGACCTCAAGTGTTCAGAAAACCAGGTGTTCACAGCATGGGAAATCTCCCTAAATGGTAATCCGGGCCGCGAAAATTGAATTTTTGGCATCAATTTCGCCCGAATTCAGCGATTTTGAGGACTGTGATGTGTTACGAGTGTTCAATTCACCAACCTCCGTGACCTGTGATGTGAACACTTGGTCGAAACACTACAGTAATTTTTCTGTGACATGTAATATAAGTTGTTGAAATGACTTAAAAAAAATTATTCTATCATGCCAATGTCTACTCCTAATACAAACATCAGCGAGGCTCTACCATACTATCATGTAGAGATTCCCTTGTGCTGTCTCCATCGCGTATATACTGAGAATATTCCTCTGCAAAGGCCTTACCGGATGGCGAGCAAAATGAGGGGGGGGAGGGGGAGTCCGTGGAGGGTCGAAAAAAACTTTTCGACCCAGCATCCGATTATCGAATGCTGACGTCCCCTTGATTTCACTCATTTAATTTGTGCGCCTTGCCGCACTTTTTCAACTTGCCAACCAAACACACTGCAACAAACTCTGGGCTATACGAAGATTGGTGGGGTCATGGCGCACTATCTGCGTAAGCAAAAACCTTCCTTTTTAGGTGTAAAGTATCTGTATGCTTTCGCCTTTCACTCATTTAACAGCTAAGTTGTACACCCAGCCCAAACTTTTTCAACATACGAACAGATGTTGGGAAAAGACAGCATCCAAACTGATGATGGAATACCTGACACGCATGGACTGTGCCAACCTGTGCAAACTCGCCCCACACATGTGTTTGACTTCTGAGCTCGAGGTTATGCGCGGCTTTTAAATGGGCAAAGATGTACGTACTTGTGGCAAATGTTCCGTTGCATACTAAACAAATTGCTAGTGTTGATATGTATTGGATATGTACCTCTGTGTTCTATGTAGTAATAGGAAACCCAAAAGGCCAAAGGCCAGGCTTGTACTACCATGCGCCTGGCACATGGCCCTCAAACACAAGTCTGGTAGAAAAAATCGAACTCGAGGAACGTGGAGGTTGAACTTGACTTGGGGAGTACATCGGGGGGAAAGCCTGTTCAGTAACGGTTGACCAGTTCAAATTTAACTCTTGTTTGTCCGGCTTCCAATCATTGAGAATGCGGTATTTTCCCGTTGAAACTGCGCCATTCAAGTTCATGTGAATACGTCTCCGAGATCTCCTTTGAACTCTGTTCAACTCCCTCGAGTTCTCCTCCATCCCTTTCGAGCTTTTCTTTCACGTTTTGCCGCTACAGGACCCAGTACATTGAAATAAAACCCAGTAAACACCCAGCAAGTTCCCACCACGGCACACCCGGCGCCGCCCGGCATGAATGCTGCCGAATAAAGCCGATCCATCAACGGCGCCATAACACCACGCCACATTGGTCGTCACACCGACCAGCACCGCACCACACTCGACCGCACCGTCAATAGAACCCACCCACCGCACCCACTAACCTAACACTACGTACTGCCCACCTGCCAGTGCTTCCTAATCCGGTCACCCCGCTCCTCGACATCCCGCCCCGCCTCCTTTTGACGTGCCCACCCCTACGCCACGCTGCTTCTGGATCATAGACCCTCCGCTGTACGTCAAGACACGCCCGACAATTCCTGCCCACGCCACGTTCTCGCTGCATCCCAGCCGTCCGCTCCCGCACCCTGCCCCTGGGTTGACGCCGCCAGCCTCCGCCTTGATCCTTCGCCAGCCGCCTGCGTCTCGCCTTCGTCATCCGTTCACGACGGCAGCCTCCGCCCCAACACGCCGCTCGCTCAAACGCGTGAACTGGCAACTCCGCTACCCACCCGTCATACACGCATCTCTGCCCTCCCAGACAGCAACCGTTAACCCGCATCGAAGGAAAGGGTGGATTTGTATGGAAACGGCGGACTTGCCTCCAAAAAATACACGGTGCGTACATCTGCGTTGCGTCCCTTAGCTGCGCCCCTCCTGCCTCTCCCGCCAGCACCTCCTCCCTCCTGCCTACCTTCACCCGTCCACATCGACGTCCACGAGCGCTGGGGTCCTGAGGCCTCGGGATTTCAATATCGAGGTCGCGATGCCCATTCCAGTTTCCCTCCGCACGCTGCTTCCGCAGTCGAGCACGGTCTGGTGGCACGTCAGTCGACGCGTATTAGCCTGCGTGTCTCCATTTGCACGGCGCCGCGTTCTTGGGGGTGGATTCTCACCTCATACTCCATACAAATTACCCGTTCCTCTCCCATTCCTCGGAGCTCGCACGGGACCCCGTTGCCTCATCCGATGTCGCTCTGCCCTGTGCGTGGTCGTCGCGCCTCGTAAGAGCGGCGATTTCGGGGCGTTCCCGACACATAGTATTCCTTCTGCCCATCTCCGGTTATTCTTTTTCTCTTCAATCCTATTCTTTCTTTTCATCCGGGCATGCATTCACGTCCCATTTCCCTTCGCGCCCGCCGCCGTATCTAATTTATTCTTTGCTCCCCACACGATCGCGGTATTTCTTCGCGTTGTGTCCCGCCAGACGCCGCACTGGGATCGGTCCTGGCAGCGAGTAGGTGATGCGCACTATTTTGACGCTAATAACCCTTTACATAGATATTCAATGCTGCGACCACGCCGCCGTGCCCCTGCGGGTATCTCCAAACTGTGTCCTCTTCGCTGATGATGTCCACACCATCAAGCGGTGACGGTGTAGAGCCGGAAATTAGTGCGGTAAGCGTATTTACGGGGCGCGGACTTCGGGGTTGGTGAGAATTTTTGCTATACTCAAGTTCTCTTTTCTCTGGGGGGACCGGCGTATCTCACCCCTCTTGCGGCGTGGGCGAGAGGGATTAGGCAATTCCTTTTGCCCACGTGTCGTGGGGGCTTCATCCGCTGGGCGATTCCTTTTTTTTTTTTTTTTTTGCGCTCGCCCTTGTTCAGAGTTGGGGCTTGGTCGGAATTCCCGGTACGCTTACTGTTCCAAGATTCAGGGAAGCGCCCTGATTCATGGAATGAATTCGTTTTTGATGCAGCAATCCCGCCCTCGCGAACCCCCCTCCTTTCCTAAACACTAATCCCTCTCCCGCAGATACCACTCCCCATGCACCGGATGCGCCTTCTCGCTCCCCCTGCACGGCTTTTGCGTCTGCATTTACGGGCGCAGGCGCCGAGACGGTCATTTGTGCCAAGGTGGGTGAAAGTTCAGTACTATATTCGGTGTGTGCGTTTTCCGTTTCGTCTTTTTGTGCGGGAGCGGGGAGGATGGGGAAAGAGTGGCGGCTGGATGGGTATGCGCGACCCTCAAGGTGTTCGCTCGGCAAACGAGCAGGTGCGCGTTGTGTCCGCGCAGCGGACGTCGTGCGCGCGCATCTGAGGCGTGTTGCTCCCGCTTCTGGTGGTGCGTTTCAGTCGTCGCCGCCAGCCGTGTCGATCGATCGAGTGCAAGTTCGAGGCAGGCGCGGCGATACTGGGGTCGTTCTCGTCATCTTTCGCCTCGTTTGCCCAAGCCATGTCGGAGCGCGATGTGCGTCGTGGCCGCGCATCGGTGTGTTTTCTTTGCTTTGTCTCCCTCCTTCCTCTGGTGCTCTTCCTCCGCCGCCCCGCCCTTCATCCCCTCCTGTTTCTCGCCTCATTCTCGCTCTCCCCGCCCGAAAGGTCCCCCTTCCCCAGACAACACTCAGTCTTCATGCGCCGCAGGCGGCTTCCCTTGCTCGTAGCGTTTCTTTCTTTGGTTTTGTGAAGGCATTGATCGATTTTTGCGGGGCAGATTTACGGCTCAAACTCTTTGTCGTACTTACCCTCTGAATGTTGAAGGTGAAATATTTATGCAAATATTCCAAAAAGAGTTTCATTTAGTACAATCGTTGATTTGGAGACCTGAACCCATAACTGGTACCAGGAACTACTCCGTTCCCAAAGTTTGTAACCTCATTGCTCACTCGGCGGAAGCGCGTCGTAGGCTGGGCAGAGCCGCTCCCATGCCTCGGTCGGATGCACCGTCTTCGCAACCTCGTCCAACCCTGCGCCGATGACAGAGCCTAGGCCGACTACGAAATGGTAGAAAACTAGGGGGTCGGTTAGGTTGGTATTTTCAACAATAAGCGTGGACTTACTGTGGCAGTGGACTTGGAGGACAGGAAGGAATCAGTAAGAGCGTTCGTTTCAGGCTAGATAAACCCACAGAACCACGGGCCTGGATTACCCATTTCAGCACAAAGCATGAGTTCAAGGTTTTTCGAGACTCACCAGGCTTGTCAGTCCTGAACCGCACGGTGAGATTGCCATTTCCGGTGATCGAGACCTCCCAATTATGTTAGTATACCTGGAGAGGGCTTTCCACCGCCAACATACATCGCGACGAATAGGATTGACCGTGTTGATGATGTCGGTACCGTTAGCTTTAACGACCCAAAAGTTCATCTGGTGGATCAATTCAGATACTGGTTGTTCAAGTAAGGTTGGAAGCCCACGCCGTGCAAGTGGAAGGGGTGCCCCTCATTGGTCGCGCTGCAGAGGGGTTTAAGCCGAATACAGCAAGCCAACTGTGGGCTTACTCAATGATCTCTACCTGGACGGTCTTATTCGCCGGGAATAAGAACGTGTTTTCCGTCTTATTGAAGTCCGACTGCTGTGTCTCGCCCTGGAGCACCTTGACGAGGGTCGGGACAGTGGGCGGGATGTAGGAACTGTTGTTGATTTCCCATTCTGTGAGGTCCACCGGCATGAATGTATTGAACGTGAGGTTGAAGTCGGGCTCCGGCGCCGGGATGGGGTCCAGGGGCTGTGTTTGGTCTCTCAGAATAGAGACCGCAATTGAGAGCGGCCAAGCATACCACGAGTTCCCACTCATTGAGCATGACTGCATCAGGGCCAGTTGGGCCCGCCGTCATCGGGGTCTGAGGCTCCTCGTCTTGTGCACCCACGTAGCGGAGGATACCACGGCTGAGCGTAGACTGCAACGGGAAGCCATCAGCGAACTTTCACGCTCGAATTGCTTGGCATACGTTGAGGTTCAAATTGTGTGCGGCGTTTCCACTATTGATGAAGGCGTCTACGTGCGTCGGGGATGCTTAGCATTTATAGATGAGACTCGGAATTCACTAACTGATCCAGTAGTTCCCGACAGCCTTGTTGGCAGTGACCTTAAAGAAAGTAGACATGAGAGCAGGCTTAGATCATCGCATTGAAGCACATACAACGAAGGAGTAGCGCTGGCCAGGGTAGATGGTGAGGATGTTGACTTCGTTGGGCTCGGTAGCAACACCATCAGCCTCGATAATCTGTGCACCAGCGCGTCAGCAAATGAAATGAGTGTTGGTTACGAGTATGCTTACCGTCATCGTGTCTACGGTGTTGTTGAGATTCGATGAATATTGGGTTGGAACAGTAAAGACTCACGGTTGTCAATAGAAACGACGAAGTTGGCGCGCGCAGACATGTTAATGAGACGGAAGCGGTAGCGCTTGCCCTTTACCACAGAGACCGCGGCATACTCGACCTCAGGTCCGCTGTTGTATCGGCCTGGAGAAACGGAAATATTGATGAACATGATATTCTGTTAACTGGAGACGAGACGCACCCCTTGCGTTGAACAAGCCGGAGTCGGACACGGGAATGATCTGTGTCGCGATGTAGCCGGCCAGTCCGGACGTCGAAGTATTATGCCACCAGTCGGCTATGCGGAAGTATCAGCCGCTATTACTCCGCTGCAACCTAAGGCGAAGAACCCGCACTCACCGACGGTCAAAACCTAACGGCCCAGCGTCAGGGGTGAGTAAATCAGAAAGAGCGACATACGGTGCTCGCGTCGTCGACGTCTGCACATTTAATCAGTCTTGGTAATTATAAAGAACAAAAAAATGGCATACCGTAGAGGTGCGCGAGGGGGTCATCGGGATCTGTGTTTGCAACCTCAAAACAGCTCTCCGCCAGCCGGAGTAAAATGACGAACCGTAGACGATCAACGTTCCACGCAGACCATCGGCGTACTGCACGCTGAGCTGGCTGCGATTGCGGATGAGCGGCAAGAGGCGAGGCAAAAAAAGAAATTCGTACCTGTGGTACCAGAAGGTACCCGTCTGGTCACCGCTAAACAGCGTAGTCAGACATATCACGGAGCACGCCAAGTGGACGCGTGATTACAGAGGAGAGCTGTGATGGTTTTCAGCTTGGATGGTTTCTACCGGGGAGTATGTTGAACTCACTGTAAGTGTATGATTCTCCCGGACCGAAGGGGCAGGTGCTAGAGAATTGGGATGAGTACCGCCCGGAATGCAGACGAAGGATTGTGCGAACGTGACGAAGGGTGATCCCTCGTTGAAGACGTTGTCGGAGTCGATGAACACACCATCAAAGTTCTACATGATATAAGCAACCAGCAAAAAGGGTGTGAGCGAACGAACTTACCATTGTTGTTGAGCGACGCATCGTGTTATCGGTCTAAACATGCACTCTGTCAGAAAACAATAGAGACAGTTTCGAGACTCTGACCAGCTTGTTGTTGACCTTGACCACGAGCGTCTGGCCTTTGGTGGCCACGATGGGGGGGCCGGGGAACCTGCAAGCCTTGGTACGTTCAGAGAAAAATTAATATGTGTCGTCCTTACGTTCCGTTAGCCAGGACACCAACTGGAGGGCACTTAGCACACAACCATGGCTGAAAACGCAGCGACGTACTCCGAGTGAAACCGTCGGGCGCAAACGGGACCGTTGACAATGTCGAGGGTGATGAACTGCGTTGGCTCCGGTGCCGGGGCCAGAACAGTCGCAGCGTGCACCGAGTTGAGAAGGGCCAGGAGGAGGAGAGAGGGGCTGAGTTGCATTGTGAGCAGAGTACGCATTCAGAGATTAATGGCCTATGGCCCGCCGATTTATATGCAAGCATATTCCGAGAAAACGGATTGACTTGCGTCATTTGCTACACGCGCGGGGTGGGAATAGGTTGGGTTGGTTCCCTGACCACCGCAGACTGTCGGTCAATCAATGGGCGCATATTTGCCAAGAAGACAATGTATCGAGTGGCCGAACGCCAGGTGCTCTTGCGAGTGGCCAATTGAGCCCGTGAAGAACCCAATAAGACCTTCAAAACGCGTGCGAAGCGCGAAGTGGGAATAAGTTGGGTTGCGTTTCCGATAAGTTGGTTGAGATGGGGTTCCGCAGCCTGTCGGTCAATCAAATGGCGCGAATTTGCCAGAAAGTAATGGTTTGAGCGCTGCTCTCAAGTCCGCCAATAAGTGTCGAAGATCTCCAAACGACAATATCTCGCCTGCAGAGCCGACTTGAAGTGGTGCCTACAATTAGTCGATAGTCAAAGCGTCTCCCACGGAAACGAAAGAAGGATGAGATTGATACACAGCGCGGTCCCGCTCAAATGAGAGTGTTTGCGCTCCCGTTTCCGGTTCCGACCATCCACAAGGCATTGTAGCGTGTGGACAACGTGTGGAGCCATCGATGGCGTAACGCAAATGGGCTCCAATGGCCGCAGGGTAAACAGTCTATTCATCCGGTGCCGCTGGTTTAGTGGGGAAGCGAAAATAGCTCGGTCCCACGGTAAAATAGCTCAGTCTCAAGCGAAAATAACTCAGTCACACGCGAAATTTAAATAGCTCAGTCCCAAACGAAAATAGGATGGCCCGGACATGGACGGCTCCATGACCACAGCCCACAGTTGCCGCGGCCAGAAGGTGACTGCAGTAGAGGTCATGCCAGAAGCGCTAAGCCCGTGCCGCCGCGCACCCGAGCAAGAATAAAAAGGTGAAGAGAATCTAGAAGGACCCCGACGCGCGCACGCCGTCCCACACGAGGCCCCGACCATGTAGGAGCAGCGTCCTGGAAGGGATAAGCCGCTGACCGGAAGGGAGGAGTCTATCCACCGGCACGCGTATATCCGAAGAAGAAGAAGATAATCCGACGGCAAAACAGCGGGGGCGGCTCGGAGAGCAGAGACGAATGCAAATAGCCGCACGAAGATGCAGAAGCAGCGAAGGAATAAAAGGCGAAAAAAAGGAATAACGCGAAACGAGAAGAGAGAACGAAATAAAGATGGAGAAACAAAATGCACACGCACCGGGATGTAAGCACCGAATGAGAGGCCCGAGCACGCACCACTCGATATTTTATAAGGCTGCGGTGACTTTGCGGAACACCAATGAGTGTTCCGAGGCGTAATTTGGAGTGTTAAATGGGGGTGATTCACGCAGATATCTGGATTCTGCAATCAAACTGAATGTA
Organism: Mycena alexandri; assembly: GCA_029233265.1. NCBI lineage: Eukaryota > Fungi > Basidiomycota > Agaricomycetes > Agaricales > Mycenaceae > Mycena > Mycena alexandri. The sequence continues at coordinate 267,947 of JARJCM010000127.1, read as the reverse complement.
TTCAAGCTGATTGTATACGCACAAAGTTTTGGAGAGTTCCCCGCGACTCAGCGCACTCACCGATATTGGAGGCCAAGACACACCCGCGATGGTTGAGAGTAAAGTCTCCCCACCGGAACCAATGAAAGAAACGCAAACGGGCCGACCGAAGTACTATCCGCAAACGACGTCGCGGGGTTGGTATGCCCGCACATCTGAAGATTGTCGAACACGACGTGGCCGAAATCCGCCGCGTGCAACGGCCCCATCGCTCCAATTCATGCACAAACGCCGAGGCGATTCGAGGAGGCGATGGGCGGGAATGTGACGCCGGGGTGGTAGAAAGCGGAAATCGGTGATTCACTGGGTAAGGGGCTGAGGGAGTCCTCGCTTCCAACCACACGAAAACCCTAAACCCGCTCGAGAACTCGGTGCCGAGGATGCAGCAGAAACATACCCGAGGCGCTAAGCTCCACGAGCAGCAGGAGCCGAAAACAAGGTATCGTCTGCCACCGCACTTCTGACCATGAAAAAAAAAGGTGAACAGCATCTCGATTCACTCGAATGCCGGAACGCTCGTGGCGCACAAGGCCCCGAGTATCCAGGAGTGACCACCCGCAAGGGCTAACAGGCAAACCGAAGGTGGGCGAGGCCGCGTAGGATACACCCAGTGGCGCGCACATCCGATATAAGCCAAGAAGATACCCCGGCTCTAAAAGGGGCCCGAAGCAAATCCAGTCGAAGGAGGACGAAGAAGGGAATGGAAAATAGAGAGACAAAGAATAAAATGGCATGGGGGCGTATTTCCTTTTGAAAAATACGCCTCGTTCTGAACGGACGAAGGTCAGCGCGGATAAACCCGCAGACGCAGCGAGCGCGCTGAGGAAGAAAAAATACTCGGGCCCCAGAACGTCTCCGCCGAAAAAAACCTCTGCGGCATGTATCCGCCCCCCGCAAATGAAAACCAAAGGAAGAAAAAAATGCAAACGATGGAAGCAAAATACGCACCCCAACTCTCCCAACACATTGGGCGACACACTCACACTCGGTAACAAGCCCCGCCCCATTTGCATTCTCAGTCTACACCCGTGCTGTGTCGGACGTCCAGTCCTTCGTGCCGCTCCAGCGCCGGGGAGCGGGATGTAAGCCACTTGTTCTTGGCAGCGATGGTTCCCCAGTAGCACCGATGTCTACGGGAGTGAAAACGAAGAGGTGCGAGGGTAGGAAGAGCGCGTGGAGCAAAGAGAACGTACCAGAAGTATAAAGACGATGAGGCGCACGAACATCCCAAGGCGGAGCTCTTGTACAAGCGGGATGTCCGCTTGAGGAGGAGGAGCCGAATTGAGATAGCGAGTATTTTCCGCGGAGGGAGATGCCAGTGGGATAATGTTGCACGCTATTTGCCGGTACTTGAATTTCAGCAACGTTCTCGAGCTGGGAGGATGGGATGGGGGCGTATTTGCTTTCGGGGCATATGCACCTCGTCCTTGACGAAGGTAACCGCGGGTAGAAATGCGCAGACGGTGCGTGCTGCACAGCGCGAACGCCGGAGGCAAAAAAAGAATGATTCTTCGGAGCGGTGAAACGCCTGCAGCAAGGAACATCCGCGCCACACAAAGCCGCGCCAAACAAACCCACCCGAAGATCCGCGAAAAGAAACGCAGAACGCAAAAATAAAGCCTCACCTCGTCCCAAGCGAAAGCATTCGCGAACAAACGCCGTCCCACCCCGTTTCCGACATCCAGGATTTCGTGCCACTTCAGGCGTAGAGAATCACCTCTTGGGCCGACGTCTACCGGAGGAAAGAATAAGTCGAGAAAGCGGTAGGACGGGAAGGGGACAGAAAGGAGGGCGTACCAGAGTTCACGAGGTGCAAGGGCGAGGAAGTGCAGGACGAGCTAGATGCGGAACTGACATGTCGGCGATGGGAGGGGCACCCGCTTCCACCCCACCTTCGCTCCGCGTTAGATTGAGACGAATCAGATCGAGATGGGGGTGTGTTCCTCGGCGAAGTCGTCATTTTCAGCTGCGCAGCGATTCGGGAGCGTGTCCGGGAAGAATAAGAGGCAGTGGCAGCTCGGAAAGCAAAGGAAAGTGCGGGTGCTTCGAGAAAAGCTTGGGGGTCTTATCGGCCGGGTGCGAGGTGGAAGACACAAGCAATGCGGTGTATTTCTGAGCGAGTTAGGAGAGCGGTAGCACTGACTTCCCGTTATTTGAAGGCTGGAGTTGAAGGCGAAGTCCGCGAAGAATGCTACGGGGAATGTCGCGAGGAACGCCACAAGCCAAGAGCTTGCGTTGGGGCTCTGTACTGCAGTGCCAATGATTCCGCGCCCGGATGCGGTAGGAGACGAGCAGAGCGCGGAGGACGATTGGAGGACAAAGCAGTTGTGGAAGAGAAGCGCCGGGCCGAATGGTCCGGAGGATCTACAATCAACACCGCCACACCTCTGCTCCATCCACGACCATGACCTGCAATGCAGTAACCCGAACGAATCCAATGCCTTACCACCCTATCTTCTCCGACACCTCAATGCTTACTCGACGCCTGGAATCTCGCCCGGACTCTGACTCAGCCTCAGAGTCACGCGATGCGCAATTAATTTCTCAATCTTGGAGCGCGTTTTCCCTCCTACAACTTCTGCGAACATTATCGGAAACGATCTACGTGATTTATCCACAAATCCCACGCGTCCTATTCCCCCTAAAATCCCTGACTCGACGTAAAAGAAATTCAGTCCTGGTAAACTCGGACCACTGCCAGTGTGCGCTTGGAACTCGTGCTTAGAACAATCTTCTATGTCCTCCTCGTCCTCATTTGGCCCGCAAATGCCAACGCTCCTCGCGTTTACTTTGCCTGTGGTTGTTGTATCCGGTCTGTCTGGCTGGATTTCGAGGCGGATGCGGCGAGAACACCAATATGGCGCGTCTTCACGTTCCGTCCCCCGCTGCCGCTTTAGCGACGTAACTCCCGACTGTCAGCTGACCCACACATCGAGGATTAACTTCAAGTGCCGAAGATGGACGATCAACTGCTTAACATCCGCTCAAAGGCCAGGTCCGATGCTTCTTCCTTCGCACCCCCCATCGTCCCCCGCCTACTGGAGCTCCTCAATCGCCCGGCCTCCCGGCACCTTTCTCGCAAAATGCTGCCAACGCCAGCTCAAACTTCCCGCAAGTGGCCTTCAGCATGTTCCCGATGGCACAAGGCGCTGCTCGCGCCGGTCGCGTTTGGGTAATCCACCGACTCGCCATCTTTCTCGTGGAGTGGCGCACGGCAACCACATCAATGAAAGAACTGGAGAAATTATCAACTCTGGCGGGATTTGACTTGACCAACGCCGCTAACCTCAAAGCCCCACGCCAGATTCATCAAGCGGGGTCAATTCTCTGCTTGGGCGGACGTCCTGATTCAATGTTGGAGCGAGAATTATCTCACTTCAACAACAATGCGGAGCGTCCCCGATGCGAACACCTTCTCTCTTTTCAATGTTCTCTCCTCGCTCGAGGGTTGCAGATAAGTAGGTTTCTCGATCTCCACCCTCAATTCCACACCTCGTGAACCCTCTGTGAAAGCAGTATGCGAACCTCGGCGTACGTTGTTTCCCGGAATTTCACGCCTTCGGGTTTGCGCCTCCCCTGGGCCTTCGTCAATTTTCCTTTTAGGAATTCAAGTCTTGAAATCAAATCAATACCCGAGTGCATTGCTCTGGAACTGGGCATACTTTCTCCGCATATCGAAGCGACTCATCCTCGGCCCTAGAATATCCCAACATCTAGCACGGACGCGGGGGTAAAAATCTGGGGAAAATATAGTTCTGCAAATCTTGAGCTCAACTCAAGATTCTGGTCCGAGTCATAGTGGAAGACCTCGAATCAATAACACCCACATGTCTCCGTGGTTCGTATGATCGTCGGCCTCCACGCGTGCAGGTTCTTCCTTGTCCAACGTCCATTTGCGGGCGGCCTTGCCTCTTATCCACAATAACTACTTACGCCTGATGGCATGCACAAGGAGACAAAACAGACCACTAGAAAGCTAGCGGTGACTTCTGCTCAAAGACCGAGACCGCAAACGACCTGACGGCGGCGCAGTTCACCGCGCTGAACCTGTGGCTTGATGCTAATTGCGGTATGTACACACTCGAATATGAATGGTCCCGTTGCTGACCGTCTTCGACAGACTTGCAACTGGGTCAGGTCCTTTGTGTAGGGTGGAACCAGACTCGCATATGATACCTCGCCCGCACTCCTTCGATCCGACTCGTGTCTGTGCCTGCGCGCCGCGTCTGCGTCGAGTCCCCGCCCACATGTCCGCCCTGCACCGGCATCCACCCTCAAGTCCGTTTCAATCTACCTGTGGGACTGCTCATCAGACCAAGGACCCGCGAGGGGGAAGGGATGCTTACCCAAGCTGCGAAGGCTTGAAGCTGGGCATCCGGAGCACGCGAACGCCGCACGATGACGAACATGCTGTGGAAATCAAAAACTCGGTGAGCTAGGCATCAAGTCGTACCTTGAATACATTTTGAATTCACTGTCCGCGTAGACTCGATCCAGCTTGGGTTTAAAACAAAGAGTCGAGGGTCAGCAAAGACAGTTCAATCTGGTAAGTGCCTTCAGCCAAGATCCAAACCAAACTCGAACGAAACTAACCTGGTTAAAACCAATGACATTCCAGTCGAAGACAATCAGGTCGAAGTTCCGCCCGTTTATGAAGAACCTAACCAAACGAAAATTCGCCGTAAAATGACGGCGCATCCAATTTAATTGCAGCGCAGGGGTTGAAATGAACCGTATTGAGGGGCTGCGAGGAATCGGAGGTCAGGGAGAATGAAATATTTGAATTCCGAATCAAAGTAAGCTCGTCTGACTGAGGTTCCACTTATATTTCCGGCCGAAAGCAATGCTTCTGAACTCCATTCGACCCTCTTCTGCGTTCGCCATTATGTTGAACTCAGGCTGAACCAAAGCGGTTTGCGGGCCGAGAGCACTGCCACGGCGCCCACCGCGTATCATTCCCTTTTTGGAAACAGCGCTCAGGAGGCCAGCGCGGGTCCGTCAGAGTCACTTCACGTCTTTCTTCCTGCCACCATGTTGTCCGCCGCCGAGTTTATGCAGCAAGTGGGCAGCTTGCCTTACCTCAAGCGCCATGGCTTCGCCACAAAACTCGCCCTCGAAAACGACCCCCAGCTCCCAAACCTCATCCAAGAACTCCTCGCGACGAGTGCACTTCCCGCTAGAGTCCCATATCCCGCCGTTCCAGACGACGCCGAAACTCCAAAATTTATTGACCTGCAGTTCTCCCAGACAACCGCGTCCAAGTCTTTCGTGCAACGCGAGTTGGGTTTGACCATGGCCGTTGCAGCTGGCCAGCAGGCGCTTCCCATTCTCCTGGAAGCGCTCTTTCACCCGTCGATGGCGGGCAAAGCCCAAGTCGTCAATGCCTGCGTCAAGTACAACTCGGATGAACAGCTCCTCGCCGCTTACCATCGCTGCGTCCCTGCGATCCAAACCGCTTTGAAGGAAAGTCTAAGCAAAGCGGACCGCCAAGAACTACTCGCCAGTCTCGGCGTTCCTCCCCGCCCGGCGCCCGATGTCGTTGAACCCGAGTTGGCCGTGCTCGAGCGCACTCTGACCACTTGCGCTGAATATCAGAGGGAAGAAGCATGGAATAAGACGACGTTAGCGGCTAATCTTATATTCCTTCATTTGACTTACCCCCGCCTATCACAGACTCGGGAGCATCTGGCCTGACCACCATCTGCACAACCCCAAGTACATCTGCGCGGATTCGCCGCTCAACCTAATGGACAAACTCTTCGAACTCCTCGCCGCCTTCCCTCCTACTAGATCTGGTCTAATGTCCGCATACAAGTTGCCCGACCCCATCAGCCGCCGCTTCCTCTCCCTTCTCCAAACGGACCTCTCGCGCAGCTTGGCCTTGGTGACCAAACTTTGTCTCGGGGGTCAACTCTGACGAGAAAACACTACTTTTCTCTTCCCGAGTCATTTGCCAAGGACCGATACTCCCGCCGCACGTCGAGCCCTTTCTCGCGAATCTGCTCGAGTTCAATAATAGCTGTCTGCTTAAATCCGGTCAGCTCACCGGCCTTCAATTGCTCGAGGAGGTGCGGTGGCCCGTGGTGCACGCCATCGCCCTGAAGGCTATCGCGCTTCTCAAGGATGTCCAGGTGGAGAAAGAACGCTCGAACGTTATCGCATTTATTCTGGGCGCCATCAAGACGCTGCACGCGCGCCTCGTGCCTCTCGCGGCGACCGACTCGACACCGAAGAGGAACGACCAGAGCGCGATTGAGGATAGTGCGGGGGAGCTCATCGCGCATGCTATCAAGCACTTCCTCGCGTCGCTCACCGCTACCGAGAAGTCGGACGAAGACATTGTGCGGGTGCTGCAGTCCATGCTCGTCGGACCTTTGTTTCCTGTGATAAACCATTACCATACGCTCGCCAAGGTAGGCCCCACAAAAACTCCGCACCTTTCGAACCACAACTCAGAGCTGATGTATTCTTTATTTTCGGTGATAGGTCCTGTTCGAAAGCGTCCGCGGTGTGTTTTCGATGCAGCACGTTTCTACGAGGTTGTTGCAGGCGCTGGCGCCCCAATTCTTACATGCCCTGACGCCCCCGGTGCGCACCGTGCGCGCCATCCCAAATCACGGCGTGGTCCAGCCGTATTCGAATCTACCGCAGGGCGACAATGATTGTGAGTTGAAAAAATGTCTATAGTGGGTTCAAGGAGAACTGACGATCGGGACAGGCATTTTCCAGGTTGTACTGAGTCTTTGGCCGCCGAGAGAACACTTGTTGTTCTACACCAATTATGCCGTGCCGTATCTTTCGAGGTCCCAAAAAGATCACATTTGGGCGATGCTAGACGACTCAGCGTACTTTGTGGCTGCGCTCGGTGTCGAGGACTCGCGTCACACGGCACTAGCTGCGCTGAAATCCTTCCCCCCGTTGCCCGCCGCGCGGCACGCGATCGTTCAGCAAGCACTCTTGTCGGATTCCACGGACGATATAACCCTGTCCCTCTACGCGCTCTGTGATATTGCAGATCCCGCCGCGCGCGCCGCCCTCATCAAGATGACGTACACGAGGCTGTTTGACGAGCGGCTTGAGGTGTATAGGACGCTGTTTGCTGCCACGATGGCGGGGGAGAGCGTGCGAGAGTTCGTGGAGACGATGAAGTGGTTTGTGCCGAGGATCAAGAACGAAATTGCGCCCGATGCAGGACAGCTGCCGACCCTGATTTCTGTGCCCGCCGTCATCAAGTTGCTGCGAAGGGCGAACGAGGAGGAGGCGAAGGAGATCGCAGCGATTTATGTGGCTTGGGAGAATCAGGTTAACGAGGGGGTTTCGCCGGTGCGATGTTTTTGTCTGTTTTAAGCTGCCTAAACTAATATTTATTGTAGGTCTCCACGATCTCGCACCACATCCTCAGTATCGTCAACTACTGCCTTACAATTTTTGCTGGTAACCCGAAGGGCGTGTTTTTCGAGATGGCGTTGCAGATCTTGTGGGCAAGGTGTCTGAATGAGCACGGACTCTCGAAGGCGCGCGTACAGTTTGTCACCCGCGCGACGTACCACGCGACGGATGTGCGCGACGAGGCGGACGAGCTTGCCTTCCGCACGTTCTTAACGACTGTGAACACGTGGACCGACTACGGCTTCTGGCGCATCCAGGACGAGGAGGCGTACGTCGAGTTTATGTATCGACGGAACCAGGAGATCTACGCGCCGGTTGTGTTTGAGGAGGCAAATCCGGCTTATGGGGCGTTCGTGGAGGGGATGCTCCGGTGCTTGGGGACAAGGTGGGAGAGGGCGCCGCGCCTGTCCGAGTACGTCCAGCGGCAGATGGGAGTTATTCGCGACGCGAGGGGAACGGGCGACGCCCCGGCGGAGTGGGATAAGGCCCCCGTCTCCGACGCGGTGGTGTTCATGCTGGGGCTGGCGGGCCTGTCCCGCGGCATGCAGGCGTTGCCGTGGTGGGCGGAGTTCAGCGACCTGCGTTTGGTGTCCAATTCTGCCCAGGACGAGGTTGATCTGAGGTGGGGCGAGTGCAGGGATGGGAACAATGTTATGGACGCGGCGAAGTTGGATGCGCTCATGGAGCTCCTGCTGCGTACGGACGACACCGCTGTGTACCTGCGTCTCGTTTCACAGCACCTCATCAATGTGCGGCAAGATCTCCTCCTCGACCGCTTCATCACAACGGGCAAGTACGGCGTGTTTAACCCGGTGCCAGCCGATTATGCACCGGGCAATACGATCGAGCCGGCAAGCTGGGACTTCCGTTCTGCGGCGCGGTTCTCTCCGCACCAGTGCGAGGTGTTCGGGGAGATGTTCTTGGGTGTTATCCGTTCGAACGAGTTCCCGCTCCAGACGCGCGTCCAGGCCACGGAGCAGTTCACGAAGTTGCCGACTACGACCATCCACGAGCTTGCGGCGCTGCTGACCGAGGACGGGCTGAACCCGCGGATCTGTGAAGCGATTCTCGTGTTCTTGCCGCGCCTGGACGAGCCCGCGGCGGGGATCCAGTTTCTGTTGGCGCCGGCTATTCTTGCGGGGGAGTTGGCGAGAACCGCAGTGCACTCGGTGAAGCGGTCGCTCGAGCATGTTCCGCTGGCGAGCGTGCCCTCGTTCTTGGAGCCGCCGACGGCCAAGCCGTTGAAGATTGGGGTGTTTAAGGAGCTCGTTCGCATCATCACGACCTACATTGAGCTTCCGGAGATGCAGGACTTGGTCAAGCGGCTTTGGGACCGGCCGCTGCATCAGGATGGTGAGTATGTGTTTCATGGCAACATTTCACTAGCTGACGTTACTTCAGTTCGCATCGTTCTGCTGCAATCGATATTACCAGTCCTGGACACGCCCCAGCAAGATCTCGCCTGGTATATCATTGACAAGGCTGTTGCTTCGATAGACACCCTTCAGGCCGACAAGTAAGTCGTTATTTTGTCCCGGTTAAGAGGGGTACTAATGTCGCTGTAGTACTCTCTTCGTCTTGCTTGCAGTTGTCGCTGAGGTTCCCACTGCTTCCGTGGCCGATGTCCTGCGCACACATCTTCCTCGGTCGCCCGTTTTGAGCGACATGGCGACGGTCACTATCCCGAAGGCCCATTGCGAACGTTACGTCGAGACGGTGCTCTGGCCGTTGACCCAAATTCACCTCAACGCGGATCTGGCCGAGTCGATCAAAGCTGACAAGAAAAAATCGGCGGAGCTCGTAGAGCGCATTCCACTTATTCGATCATCCTCCTACATTGCTTGCTTCGACTCATTCTTGCAGCCACACAACGCTGCTTCATTCGCAGAGCGTGCAGCCAAGGATTCCTGCGAGTTGGTGGACGTCGGTCTGCAGATTTACAAGCCCAACAACAACTTTGGCTCCCTTCCTGAGGAACAGGTCTTCCTCTACTTGACTGAGTGCATCGGCCGCTGTGTCGCACAGGACCAGCAGTGCTGGGGCTTCCTCCTCGAGATAATTGGCCTCCTCGCTTCCCGAATCGCGCACTTTCAGCGCGACGCGACGCCGCAAGGCCACCGCAGCATCAAACAGCTACATGCTCTCCGTCTTGCCGATAACTTCCTCTTCAACACAACTGAATTCCTTTGCTTGAAAGTAACGCACGACCGGATGGAGTTGCTGAAGCCTCTCGCTGAACACGGTGTCGAGGACTTCTTCGCCACCACGATTTACGAGCGGTGTTTCAACATATTCCGCAAACATGTTGCCAGGGTTTCGAAGAACGGCACCAGCGAGGATATTCTTCCAGAGGCGCGCGCGCTTCTCGCAGAAAATAACAAGCTTTGGCATAGCTGCCACCACACCTTCGAAACGGGCATCGACAAACTCGTGAATCTTTTGACCGTCACGTCGACTCCAATTCTTTGCAAAGAGATCCTCGCAGGTGAGAATGGCGTAGCCGATGCGCCCTGGGTTAATTCGATCCAGCTCAAGACGCTGGAGGTGGCTTATACCTGCACATCGAGTTACGCGGAGGAGCTAGGTGCATTCCATTCCCACGTTGCGACCCATCAGCCTGCATTCTATCAGCAGAGCTACGCCACGTTCGAATCTCTTATCCAACGCGCTCTCAAGGATTCGTTGGTAAAGGACTCGCAGCTAGGCTTCAGCGAAGCGTTCCGACTTCTCCTCGAACCGCTCATCCAACGCCACCGCCAGAGCAACAGCGAGGAAGAGGGGGGCATGATTGTCAGCCTGTTAAAACCATACCCCTACGACTTTTTCACCTTGGCTCCGGAATGTGCGCAGGGCCTCATTCAAAATGCTTTGATGCGGGTGCGTCCCGGGAAATCCGAGTCCATGGCGCGGGCGAGGGAGCTGTTGGCGCTCTTGTTCCGTTGCATCGGACAAGACTTGGCCTCATTCCCAGCTTCGTTCTTCCTCGAGCAAATCTACTGTGGTAATTTCTTGTCGTTGGCGCTCGACCAGTCCGATCATCTCGCGGACTCCACCTTGTCTTTCCTTTATTTCTTCGGCAGCGACGATCCGAGCGGCGGGGACATTGAAGACAGAGGTACGAAATCGACGGTGGCCGCGGTCCAAACGCTCTACGACGACTGGAAGGCTCGCCACGCGTCCTCATTCACCCAGAAGACCGGCGACAAAATGTCCACCTATTCCTCCTCAACTGCGCTTCTCGTCGTATTGGACACTTATAAAATGTCGCCCAAACTCATTCTCGCGAACCCCAGCCTGTTCTTTTCCTGCTTGTGCCTCTCCCTCAGCGACGCAGATCTCCACTCCTACTCCACGAGGCTCTTTTCGTCCTTGCACTCGGTTTTGACTCCTGTGTACACCTTCCAAAAGCGCTCGGACTGGGTTCCGCCTGCGGAGCTGACGCTGTCGTTTGCGCACAAGATGCTAGTGGAGCTTCCCGATGAGGTGTTGGATGCTGTCGTGGGGCCCTTTAACGTTGGTGTGATCGAGAGCAAGCAAGAAGCTGTGAAGTTGTTGGTCTGGTGGACGGAGATGTTCTTGTCCAACAATGGCCCCTACACAGAGCTGGTGGATGCAGAGGGACGTGAACGGTTACTGAGCCGTTATGAAGAGCTGCGTTTGTTGGCGGTTGGAGACGGAGATGCGGTTGTACGCGTGACCGCGCTCGAGAAGCTCCGAAAGGCTAGTGATTTTGTTGGGAAACGCAAGGCGTTGGCGGTTGAAGACGGAGATGCCGTTGTACGCGTGACCGCGCTCGAGAACTTGCGGAAGGCTAGTGATTTTGTTGGGAAGCGTGAACCGTTGTGGTGATGGGAGTAGGCGGCCAGGGGGTGGCTATTTCAAAGTTGCTGTCTGACGCCACACTCCTCCCGATCCTCGTAGTTGCCTCAGAAATGTAACACTTTCGTGATGTGTAACCGGGTTTTGTGCCAGAATACGCAGTACCGAAGTCAAGAATTTCCGGAGATGATTTCTCCGCTTTTCAGCTACAGACAAGAGAGTCCTCGAACAAACTGAAGCACGGCAGTCAAACGGCCGTGGTTGTCATGCGTAGCCGCAGTGATTGCAGCCAAGCCGTACTGATTGCAGCCAAGCCGCATTGATCGTAGTCTGACTGAAGATACCGCGCCGATGCATACGAGTGTGCTGCGAGCACACATTCACGCGAACCTCAGCTCCCAAATGGCCAAGGTTTATTGGTAACGGAAAAGATGCAAATGCGAGGCTACTTGTCGGTCAACTGCTCCGCAGCCTTTTCGCTCTACTTTTGTTGTTGAAGATTTGAGAATAAGCAAACTCGGAAAGCGTACAACACCCGAATCCAAAGGTTACTCGTGAGATGTTTGTTCAAGATCAGCCTTGTTACAGCCACTACGAAGGCGGTGCTTTGCAACCGCCGGTCCGCGATTCTTCTGCGACTCCCTCGTCCACTCCTCACAGAGTGGACACCTGATGGTCAGACAGCAAAACGCTCGATACAGTGACAGAACCACTGGTAAAGTGGTTGTGTGATCGTCAGGCGAAGGGCATTGTCGCTGCGAATGAAGTTGCCCTTCTCTCCATGGATACGGCGGAGGCCATCGTGAACTTCTTGAGTTTCCTGACGTTCGTCCCTGGAATTCAGCCCAGAACAACCAATTGATCTTTCTCAGGTTCAAGGACACATGGCCTTCCACCAGAGTCCTGATCGTTGACCATTTAACCTTTCTAATAGGTGAACGCGGCGAAGACGCGCACAAACTCGTCAAGTGCGGCGTCCTCGACTGCATTTTGAAGCTACTTGAGGATCACCGCAAGCACGGAGCGCCTGTGAGTGTGCATGACAGCGCAACCAAATGCATCCTTAAATTCCTGGTGTCTTCCAATTCTGAAGTCGTGCGCCATACCTGCAATATGCTCGGAGATATCTCAATGAAGAGGGCCGTTCAAGAACTTGAAATCTACAATCAAGTGGTGCAGGCTGCTCCGGAGAAGGCGCAATACCTGTCGGTATTAGGATTAATCCTAACCACCCTTCGGGTGGTTCATAGGATGGATCCTATCCACCCTTCAAGGGTGAATTTCCGCATACTGCGCGCCCACTACGTCGCACTGATGTCTCAACCGGCCCCCATACCCCATCCTTTTTATCCTATCCTATCCTATCTTATCCCATCCCATCCCATCCCATCCCAACTCCAGTATCGTATTTTTTCCCCATCCGATGTCAAGTTCTCTCTTGCGTGTATCCTATCTTAGGATAGGTTGGGATTCACCGATCCGATCCTATCCTATCCTATCATACAAAAAGATGCGATGTCGAACTTTCACCATGCATCCTGGGAAGACGTGGTGAGCGTCAGTTCAGATATACTCTGTTGAGCACCCACCAGAAATCCTCCCAACAAGGGAGATCTTTAGCCGGGAAATTGTTGGTGTTTTCCGATATGAAGGGAACACGCGGGTGCACATGTTCTGCCTACGGTGCAGCCTCCAAATTTCATCAAATCAGTTGCAGCAAGTTGCCGCAGTGACCCACTCTTAATCCAGAAATCAAGGGGCTACACTCTGTAAGAACACGTTAGCGCAAACCAACCAAACCGTAGGAAAGTAGGAAACCAAAACTCACTCCACATAAAGTACCCCGAATGTTCACGACATCAGCCTGCTTGCGGATATTCAGTTCCCGTGCATCGATACAAAGATTAGGATGAAGATCACGGTCGCTCACCTCTACCCAGTGTCACACGCACCGCGTACTTTCTTCATTCAACGCCTTCCGCCTTACTGCGTGTCCGCATCAGGGTCAGCATTCGAAGTGAACGAGGGAGCAATGTGCACACCCTCTCCGACGACGAGACACAATCAACCATCCTACCTGATCTTCGAAGTTTCAAACTCATAATTCGTAGTCCGTATTGAATATAATACACCCTCGGCATGCAAAAGTACCGGTATTGTGAACCCTCTGCCATCATGAAAAAGGTCAGTGAGGATTCTAGTGACAATACAATTGAATGAAGCCTCACCGGTCCATTGGCCTGGCCATCCCTGCCGCGGTATCGCGAACCCTCTGCGATGAAAAAAGAAGTTTCGGGTCGGTGAAGATTATAACGGGAATAAAATCAAATGAAGCCTCACCAGTCCATCGGTCTGGCCATCCCTGACAAGATATCAACCTGCCAATTTGGTGGTTGCGTGCAGGGAGTAAATCCGACCTAAGCACTCTCTGCTCACGATTTCGTCTGCAAAAGTAAGGACTGGCCTCGACCGTGAAAGTCCACATACCTTGAGCTCAGACCGGGTGCAAGCTAAGTGGGCTGAGGCACAAGTAATTGGCTAGGCAGTAAGCAAGTACGCGAGGAGGATTAGAGCTTTGAATTTCAAGCTCATAAACGAAGAAAGGGACTAAAAGTGAAAAGCCAATACCCCGAACCTGGGCCGCAAGAATATCAGACGAGACAGGGAAGGAATAAATACTCAATGGATGAATGACAAGATCGAGTCTCACCTGAAGTAAATTAAAAGCGAGACCTCGTTCCATTCAATCGTGAACATGGCCCGACTGGAATTGTCGAATTAAGGGCCAGTCCTGCGCTGTTGAGTCAGATTTGAACGTTACCTGAAGTAAACAAACGAATCGAAATACTCGTACCAACCTTGCCAGGAATTCAAGGAAGCTTCATCAACCAAGGTGACAAGGACTGGGGACGAGTCAGCATTGCATAATTCAATGATACGGTGGATCAAGGATGTAGCGTAAACTCACACAAGACGAGAGCTTTGCGAGAGTTACCTTCAATTTCCTTCGTTCGACTCCAATTTCAATCCTGTTCTCGTTCAAAAAAGGACCATTAGGCTGCGAAAAACAAAAGACACAAACACACCTCCGCGGAATATAATATTGCATGTCTGCGGCGCCTATAGAGCGGGGAGTACGCATAGATTGAGTGTGCCATTCAAAAAGCCTTGATCAAACGAGACTTTGGGTCGAAAAAATTCAGTCAACACATGAAACTCGGCCAAGGACGAAGGCATCCTGCGATGAATGTATAAACACTAGAGCATCATCGGGCCACACAGCGTGCCTTGAAAAACTCGATTTGGGAGCCAGTCGTGGTAAGGGCCACACAGTTTTCCCCATAGGAGAAACAGGAAATGCTGATCATGACACAAAGAGAGGGAATAGACCAACTAGATTGAGTCGTCGGTCGGGGCGTGGGAATACTTGGTGGTGGGCAACAGCGGTTCTTGATCCGTGACGAGCACCGCCACACTTTAGTAGGCGTCATCAAAAGTTGGTTGACCCGCGCGTCGCGGTCGCGATGTGGGCGCATTCCTCCACAGGCACCTCAAATTTAGTGGATCATTTGGAATGTACCTATCTTTGGAGAATATGGCCGAGTTTCAGAATTTGCTGCTGCGAAGTGCATGTAAAAAGCATCAATTTCTGCGGTGACTTCAGATCACTGCTTCGGCTGAAGGCGCATTGAACAACCCATGCACAGATAATTCAGCACTTTTTTGAAGTTCTGGGGTGCTGCATTGGGGTCCAGAGCCCATCCAATTCTGTTTTAGAGCTTGGAGCCAGCGGACAGTTGATTTATGTATTAACACGGTGTTCGAGCGGCGTTCAAATACAGGCCAAATTGATGGCACCTCGATCAGCAACAAATTCTTTTCGCCTTCATCCCCTAAGTTTTCACTTCGGTCAAAAGACAAAATTATGCCTAGGACCCTGGGGCATGTTGCCTTGAGAATAGATTTTGTGATTTCTCCCTGCCCCCTCTGTAGGGTGAAAATTCACCGACATAATTACGTTCCGACAGGCAACATTCTTGAAATCAAAAAATTCACTCTCAAGGCAACATCCCCAGAGAGATCCTGAATATTCTCTTTCTTGTGGTCTAGGAGATTTGAGGAGGTTTAACTCACCAAAACGCGTCCACGGAATCTGGGTCAGTCAAATGCTCGGCAACTCGGCATCTTGACCGTGAGACTAAATTGATGGCATCGCGGATTGCCCACCACCACCAGTATTCGAACCCAGAAGTAGTATGAGTGGTCGGCATTTTTTTGGTGCCACCAGGTGACGCAGTATTTGTGTGCGAGAACAGCTTCGACGAATTCAAGTGGTGTCCTTGACGGCGGTATGCAGCGAAGCGGTAGAGCCCAAAAGTGGGGGGAGCAGAGCACGGAATCGAAGAGCTTGACAATAGTCACCGAGTCGACGGTGTTTGAGAACAAAAAGCGAGAACAAAGGCAGCGCAGGACCCCGGTTAATAGACTTCGAGGCCAGATCTCCGAACCGGACAAAATTTCGCCAAAATTTTGACAAAAAAAAACAACCGAAAATGCTCGTCCAGCGAAAAAAAGCGATTTCTGCATACTCAGAAAGCGTGGGAACTTTTATTTGGTCCGGACAAAAAATGTCTGGATTCCGGCTTTTTGGAATCTAGCCTCGAAGTCTATTAACCCGGGGTCCTGGCAGCGCGCGGGCGCGTGGCCCTGTGACGTACAGATTTGATCGGTCAGATGTCCGAGTTCCGAAATCACACAGAAGGCCCAAGCGGCAAACAAAGAGCGACATCTCTTCGACAATAACCACCACCATGGCCACTCACCCTACGCACCCACCCTGCATTTCCCCCGGGAGCCGGAATTTGTTTGACTCTCGCGAGCTTGACCCAACTCGAGTCACTCGACCCTCAGTCTTGCCTCAGCCCTCGGAGTCGCTGACTCGCTCACTGGCAGCCAATGGCACAAGCCACTTCGGTCACTCCGACTTAGATTCAGTCGTCTGAGGCCGCAGTATGGGTCTTTCAATTCGATCAATGTCCGTGGCAAGAGCATGTCCCTTTGTTTTGTTTTTAAAACTCCAAACGCGCGTGATCCAGATCGCAGTATGCTCCTACGCCTGTTCTTGCAATTCAGAACAACAAGAGAGTTACTTCCCCTGCACCGGCTGTTCTTTCGGTAGGTTATTCGTCGCGTCACTATTGCCGTCGAGCTCATTTACGTCTTTAGGGATACTCAATATCTATTAAGCCGAAATACGGCTGCCCTAATTTTCCGCTGTGAGATACACCGTTGAGTCCTATCCTATTATATCTCATCTACACGCACCAATTCTGTGCTCCATAGCTTGAATTCTTCAACATCGCCTCGGGCTTCTGTATCCTATGCTGCCCATCGACGATTGTGTCCGGTTGGATTTTTCTCAAACTCTGATTAGTTCAACTGATCATTTCGGGCAGGCGCTTCCTCTTTGCTGTGATCCTTTCGTAAGTATCTTTCTTATCCTATCCTATCCTATCCCATCCTATCCTATCCTATCCCATCCCAACCTATCCTATCCCATCCCAACCTATCCTATCCCATCCCATCCCGCCCCTTATGACTCAATGACTTGCCTTGTTCTTGAGTCACTTAGCCCACTTACTTCACCACACAGTTAGAATTGTAGTTCAGAGTAGATAGGATTGTCTTAGTACCTGTGGTTAATATTATCCTACCAACCACCCGATTGGTGGTTGGGATTGATCCTACCAATGTATATCGTCGGAAGGCGAGGTAAAAGCATAAGTTCGCTGTCCATTCCCTTTCAACGGACTGAGCGTGAAATACTTAGCCACAGAGATATCCATCTCCAGACAGCGGTAGTGGCCCGGAAAGTATTCGACTGTGCCCGGTGGGCAGAGGATACTATATCAGAATACGGCGCCGGGGACAGGAGAAAGTTACACCTGATGCGGATCTTCGGCGACAACAGCCTGGTCCTGGAGACGTTCCCGGGTAATATCCCGAGGGCGGTGGGTCCGGACTCGCTACTCAGCGCACTTGGAATAACGAAAAATCTGATGGAAAACGCCGCGAGTTACAAATCGCTCAGGAAAACCGTCAACGAGCTTGAAATTTACACGGCACTGGTCGAGCTGTTCCGGTAGGTTTCGTCCCCTTTGCGCCAATTTATAACCACGCAGACTCTGGTGTCCAGTCGGCGGCAATGGAGGTACACAAGGTCACGAGCATTGATCACTTTCGGAGATCATGACTCGGAACTGATCCAGTTCGACTTTCTTATTGAGCACCCCTAATTAGCAGTTGCAGAGCGGATTTTTTATCGAGAGCATTCACTGCACCACTCTTTTACTTCTCCATCTGTTTTCTTGTTCCCAGCGAGTATTTGCATGCTAGTCAAGCCTGGTTCTGAGTCAAACCCAGTTCAACTCGAAGGTACAAGATAGATAATTCAACCTTTTAAGACAGCTGTTGTATTTAAAGTAGTGGTGGTTTTTGTTTAATTCAGCATATCTAGTCATGCACATTCTCACGCCATGGATCCTTTTCTACCCATATCAACACACCGGAGACTGCACGTCCGGGTCGGCCGCCGCAAAAAGCACATCTCGATCCGGAGGCGGCGGGTAAATTACCTGTGTATTAACGTACGTCTTAACCTTCTGCCCTTCCTCCTTAATGCACTCGACCTGCTGCTCCCACCCAACAGCAAACACCCCGCCCCACGCACCCAACGCTATACCCATGGTATAGCGCGGCTGGCGATACGGCGCCGGCGGGACCCCCAACACAGCCGCCATAACGTTGTTGCCCGCGGCCTTGCCCATGTAGACCGCGTGCTGGCAGGACTGCAACGCGAGGTGCCCTGCGTCGTCGACGGCGATATGCGCGGTGTCTCCGGTGGCGTAGATATGCTGCAGACCTGGGGTGAAAATGTTGAGATTTTGGCTGACGTGCAGACGGCCGAGGGCATCGCGTTCGGTGGGAATGTGCGCGGTAAGGTCGCTCGCACGCATCCCTGCGGACCAGATGACGGTCTTGCTTGCGATACGCTTCCCGGATCTGGTAGTGACGCCCTCAGCGTCGAGGGAAACAACAGTCTCGCCCAAAAGAACCTCAACTCCGAGGTCCACCAGCGCCTCCGCGATAACGGGACGTGGCGGCGCGGGCATCTCGGGGCAGATGGTCCCAGCGCGCTCGAGCACGACGATCTTGACATCTGCGCTGGCACCTAGAATATTACGAAGCCGCGCAGGCATCTCAGCAGCGACTTCCACCCCTGTGAAGCCGCCCCCGCAGACGACGACAGTGTTGCGCGCAGGGGAGTCGGGGAATGCGGCCAGCGACTTCAAATGCGCATCAAGTTTCAGCGCGGAGTCCATTTGGTCAGCGTCCCAGCCATGTTCCTGCAACCCGGCCACACTCGGTGGTCGAGAGAGTTTGCTCCCGCTCGCGAGAACGAGTCGGTCGAAATTAAGGAAGAGGGTTTTCTCCAGCTTCAGCATGATACTGAAGCCGGTTCTTCTCGACATCGATATTCTGGACGCTTCCTTGAACATAGTGCACGCCAACGGTATCCAGCAGCGGAGTGATCAACACCGAGGCCTCAGAGAGATCACTCTCGTAGAGGCGAGGACGCATGTATAGGACAGGCTCCGGAGCGATGAGAATGATTTCCACTGCTCCGTCGGGTTTGCCGGCGAGGTGAAGTTTGCGCGCGGCGCTCAGTGCTGCCCACAGTGCAGAAAAGCCTGCGCCGATGATCACGATTCGAGGGGTAGTAGACGCCATGGATAGATATTCGAGCTTTAAACGCAAATCAGTCAAGCTCGACCGTCGTGAATAGAGATGGTGGCTACCTTCTGAACTTTCGAAAGATGCAACTTGAGATTTGCTTTGAACGAGGAGACTGAAAAATCTACAGAAAAGTGGTCCCATATTTATACTCCCATTTTTGGGTGCGGATGAATTCGGAGAAAGGAATGAATGAATGAAGCCTTTGGGCTTTGGTCGGTGAATGAGTCCGAGCGTGTCCTGCCAAGCATAGGGTGCGGGTGGATTCGGAAGGGAAGACGAGGGGTGCAGGAATGAAACCTGTCACCGGTGACTCAGTTGCGTCTTCATCGGTAAATGGACCAAGTGTGCGCCAGTCTCGTGTCGCCAGATGCTCCAGTGAAGTACGCGCCGGGTAAATGCAAGTTGGGTGGAGACAGCCAGCACTTCTCTTGCTAGGTGGACTGGCGTAAGCAGGCAGTAGATAAGATCCCGAGGGAGAATTCGAGCGGTTTTGTGATAACGAGAGCGGAAGTTTCAACACAGATTGGAGCCGAACCATGGTCAAGTGAGAGACCCGCCGCCCATTAGGGAAATATCTGATTCCGCATCTTGTCGGAGCTGGGACGGCCGCGGCCGATGCCGTCGCATTATAATTGAGTAGAGATTCGGAGGGATATAAAAAGTGCCGACCGCGGACCACGGAATTCGAGACGAAGAGGTGAACGTTAACGTGGGGATCCAAAGAGGGATGATCGTGGATTTTGAATCCTTGAAGCCGCGCTGTGCGAATAGTCTCCAGTCTAGAAGAGAGAAAGAACGAGGCGAGGAAAGTATTCACTGGATTGAATGCAGTGCGCGGCAAAACGTACGGAAATTTGGAACTTGCGAGATTGGAGTTGCCATCGGCCAGGTTGCGCCGTGTAGTCAGTGAAGTACTTGGAGCGGCGGGTGAAACGAAAATATTACACACCACGGCCGTGCCCTTCAAGTTGAATAGGTCGGCTCGCATTCAAGGTGAGTATTGACCTGGGAAGAGCTGAACTTGAAGCCTGAAGACGTGGAACAAAAAGTTTCAATTGCGAAAGTGCATCAAAGAGAATTCCAGCTTCCGCTGTATATCTGGGGGCGGAACCGAGATAATAGCAGAATAAGAGGGACTTGAATGCCAATGTTCAAATTTCAGACACGAATTTTCTCGACTGTCGGCACCTACTGTAGATGGCGGATAATCGATGAGCTAGATAAGCAAGACCGCATTGGAAAGCTGCGCCGACACACAGAACGAAGGGGTCGGATCGAGGCCATGTTATGGGCGGAATGCCCATACCGGGAAGGCATCGAGGGACTAAACGCGTGCCAAGGCCTGAACGAGGGAGCAAAACGTACCACAGTTTCCACTAAATAATGTGAACATTCTGCTGCAAACCAGGCAATATGCGGTACGATGCACACCCGCTTAGATTTAAGATTAAAACACCACCAGCACGCACAACTTCAGAGCAGTGGGAAACCCCACTGCGCTGACGGCTCTGAAAACGGGATTTTGGCGCGTAAATGTCAATACGAAGTGCTCACCCAATTTTGAGACCTTAAAGTACAATGCATTGCAAGTTTTGCGTCCAACAGCAACAGCCTGCGATAATATAATTGCCTTGAGCGCTATTCGAATTGATATGGTTGACAAGCACACACTGGTTTTTCGGGGATACAATTTTGTTTCTGTCCTTTTCAACAAAATTTACCATGTTAACAGAATCGCCTACTCGCCAAGATCTGACCGTCAAAGAGCCAGCGCGAAGCCGACGTGGACAACGAGGGTAGCTGTTGAGTGAAATGAAATCGGGTGGGTGTGGGGTGTGTGTCGAGAACGCGGACCGCCCGAGAACGCACGCCGTGCATATTGAGACCCGCAGGCGATGACGCATCGAAAGACGACGCGCCACGGACCGTGCGCGACTGTGGCAACGACACGCGGAGGGCGGGAGAAGTACAGCGACGATATTGAGGTCCTCGCGGACTTCAATATCGTCGCCGCGCATCTACAATGCGAACGCGCGCAGACATGGAAGTGGGCGGGCAAAGGGGAGGGGAGGGTGGGGAAGGGGATGGAAGAAGGAGGGAGGGGGACGAGCGCGTAAGGCGCAATAGACGCACCAGAACATTTCCCCCTCCCATATTCCATCGACTTTGAGACGTCCCAGGGTTTGTTTGGAGGCAGGGGTCGACCTGCGGTGATGTGGGGAGTTTAAAGGGCGGGGTGGGGCGCGTACAAGGCCGAGGTGGGGTTGTTACCGGGCGGGTGGGGACGTCGAGCGCAGGTCTTGATGGGGTGCCGAAGAAGGCGTAGGGGGTGGGAACGGGCGGGACTGCACGGGCGAGCGTGAGGTGGTGAGGGACAAGGGCAGGGTGGGTCGGCCAAAGGGATATCGTCTTGCGCAAAGTGAGAGGTGGGGTCCCGATTTGGAAGGCAGCAGCGGCGGGCAAGGGCAGGGTAAGGTGCCGAAACAAGTGTGGGTGGGGTGCCGAGACAAGGGTGGGTGGGGTGCCGACAAGCAGGGAGGTGGGGCGCTGGGGGAGGCGTCGTCGTCGTGGGAAGAAATAAGTCGTGTTTGCATGTTTGGCTTCCGTGATCGCGGCTTCGACGGATCGGCTTTAGTCGGCGCTGTAATGCCGCGTGCGGCCGCCGAGCGTACAGAGGTGGGGAAGTGGGGTGCCGTGGGGTGGAGAGGGTACCTGTGGAGAGACGTGGTCGGAAGAAATGAAAATGAAAAATTGCATTTTGATGGGGTCCGAAAGAGGTGGGGTGATCCGGCGAAATTCGGTCAAAGCGCAACATATTAAGCTATCCCGGGTGGTAAGAAATACATTACAGCCTGAATACTCAAGCTAACGATCCGCGGGATTTCTACTGAGACCCTGGTTGCCCTGGGGGGTATGGGTTGTGCACCTTCCCCAGGGGGCAGAAACCACAGTGTTCGCCTAAAGGGTAAAGGCCTTTAGCGCTAAAGGCCTTTAGATTTTTTGGCCGAAAACTTGCCCTTTATAAAGGCCTTTAGCTGTCATGTCATCATCATTGGTCACACTAATTTTGAATATGAACAGACGGCCGACAACCGCAAGCAAGTACCTGAGGCCATCCCACTAATATCACCACCTGAAAAAACTAACACTTGGGGCATTATTTGCCGGAGTAGAACAACTTCCGGGTGCAGACCATCGGTGATGGCAGATCTAGAGGAAGGGGAGCCACTGATGCAGCTGGGGACAAAGTTTCGGACAACGCAAGTATTGAGATGAACTCTGGTGACGAATTTCGTCCTTAGAAGTGGTACTTCACTGGCTGAGCGCGAATAAAACCAGCGGTGTTGGACCGCGTGGGAAATTGATCAAAGGCCTTTAGCTACCCTTTAGCTAAAGGCCTTTACCCTTTAAAAGGCCTTTAGAAATCTCGGAGGCCAATTAAAGGCCTTTAGGGCGAACACTGAGAAACCATCCTAGAAAACCTAATTTGAAGCTAAGAAATCGGATCAGGGCCGAATGGTATGAATAGAGCAATCAGCTCTCAACTGATCGGACTTATAGATTCATCGTGAAAAACTGCTTGACTTCCCATAAGGATAGAAATATGTTCTTGAATATCTTTGCATTTCCGGCAGCGATGCCGAGGCACCTGTCAGGACCCCATCGGCCGTAGATCTTGCTTAAATGCCGTTTTGCCCTCGAATAGATTGTAAATTTAATCTAGTCCGAGTCTGGAGAGGGGGTACCGCCCCCTCTCCAGAATATAATAAGTGAGAGTAAACACTTTTGGCAACTCCTCCGCCTCCATTTGGCGAGGTGTCACGACGGAATCGGACTGAATCGGACTGCAACCCATCAAATGTCATGCCGCCGCTTTGACAGGCACAACTCAGACTCACGATTATGCTTCGACTTTTCGTTCAGGGTCTACCGTGTGGCATGGGGAAACCTGTATTGGATGTGTAATGTCATTCCTAGGGGGAATTTACTGTGCACTCGACCCAATTTGCGAGCTTACCCGAAATAAAGTCGGTTTTTTTTTTGGAGTGTTTGATGTAATGATTTAAACTCAGTCCGCAGAAGCATTCCAAGTTGCTGGTAGTTAGCAAGCCGTACTTACTTCTAACAGAGACTGCCAGCACTTGGTAGAAACGCACAGTCTATGTGATGTTCCTGCAATAAGAATACAAGTTGCTATTAACGGTATGTACGATATTTTGTCAATTACGAATCCCTATGATCAGCCAGTACAACCAAGAAATATCTAGCATCTATAATATCGAGATTCTTGCCCGCACATGAGCCTCTGGTGGTTCAGACGGCCGCTCCACATCTACAGTCGTGGTAACCGGTTGCATCTCACTAAATTCAAGGACAGAGTTCTCCTGGAATTTTGACCAGGATGATTCGTTGTACCGTGCGCCGGCCGAGAGGTCCTTTAGGTTGAGGGATATCCGCGTTGACTACAAGGTGGGATGATGCATTAGAAACGTGTGTCTCAGAAGCACGCCATCACGTACCGCCACAGAGTATGTGGCCAGCAGCCACCTAAGAAGAGTTCCCTATCGTTAGCTACGAGTTCCCCACGGATGTAAATATGATGCTTACGCCGTCCCCATGTACGCGTTGCGGTCACGCACCAAAACGAGGACGAGATTGATAAGCAGGACGCCTGAGGTATTGTTTATTATCGCCCATCACTCAAGCAACTATCTGGAGGCAAGCATCCCACACACCAAAGATGACCCCGAAATATATCGCTGTAAACCAGAGATTGGAAATGAGGCTCACGTCATTACGGTAACAACGAGACAAATCAACGCTTACCCGCATCGCGCAAACACACATGAAGGGTGGGTGTCATGTTCGTCGTCTGGAACACAAACAGGTGGCCCACTTTCTTTATCGCCAGCTGAGATTCTGCGCCATCGATAACGTGTGCGATGTCCTTGGCTTTATGGACCACAAGGATGAGGTAGATGCCTATGATGAAGATGGCCTCTATGATTCTTTATGAGGTGTAAAAGAGGTGCGCACCGACGACCACCATGGAGGTGCACCTTGGCAGAATGAGTGGGAAGTTGTCCTCAGTATTCATATCCAAGCAGCTGGGACACCTTACCACACTATGCATTCGTCGCAGCTATAATGAGCCAACGAAAGATATAAAGCGCAAAGTAGAGTGGGGCTCACTGGAGACATTGACGTCCGGAATGTATCCTTGCATCGCGCTACAGGTCAGAATTTCGGTGCTGTCGAACAAGCCCTTGGCGCCTCCCCGGATTGAGATGATAGTCGTAGTGAAGCCAATCTAACATAAGGGGCGTGGAAATTGTCGACAGTTCCGTCGTTTCAGGACGTGGGACTCACCACGCTCTCAGCTGCAACGGGAAAATAATTCAAGCAGGAGATACACTGCGAGAGTTGGATCTTTACCAAAAAATAAGAACAGGGTAAGCAGAACCACTGCAGGGAATGATGACGGCTCTCAGTCGGCAGCCTCACTCGCGATTTGACAAATGCGACGCACCGCGACGGCTCCATCCATAGACAGCGTTGATTCGGATCAGGATCATGAACTGCCCAGACATGATGGAGAGCACTTCAGTCAAGCCCAGGTACCAACGCGACACATAAGAGCTTGTTCAACCAAGTCAGGAGGTTATCCGCGTTTTATCACATATTCTTACTACTGCAAGGAAGTAAGCGACAAAGCGGCAGCATTGAAGCGTGCGACGCACTGGGAGGTTGGCTCTGCAAGGCTACGTCGTGTTAGATCCAGGAGTGAGAGAGCATCAAACGAAAGTTTACAGCCCAGAAACCCGGATCCGTGGGAAGGGGACCCCCTGTACCAGTCCTTAAGGTTAAATGTGCTGTCCCGACTAGACGGTATTAGCATTCGATAAGAGACTGAGCAGGAACATACTGGCTTCCATGAGGAAGAATCTGAGACAAGTTCAAAAATCTATTCACCAAGCCCAACCGACCGAGACTTACCCTAGCGCCAAAATTGTGTGGTAGCGGCTGAAGATGAATAGAATTTTTGGAATGGACCAAGGGGATCTGGCATGCAGACTCAGACTTGAGTGGAAATATTGCTGCCGACAGCCTTAGGCACGTACCTCCAGACCGATGACAGCTGGTGCAGTGGGGTGAATATAACGCACGACACCGCTGGAAGCCAAGACGCACCTCTCGGTCCCAGGTAAGACACACATCATACATAACCCACGTCACCGCAGCGACTTCCCAGTTTGCATCTTCAGGAAGACTCAAACGACTGACGAACGGACACATACTCGCACTGCTCTGCACAGAGTTGGGGTTACCATTGGGAGAGAGGAGGGACATGAGCACAAGCGGCCGATGAGGGTTGGTACAGGCAAGCGGCAGGAGGTCAGGCAGGATAGTGTGAGCGAGGGGTTTAAATAGAGCCGATGACATTTTTCAAGGTCCCCGCCTTCAAGTTGGAGGCCCCCGGTCACTCCCTATTAGCTCGGTTGGCGTAGGAGTAATTCAACGACCGAAAAAGGGCTCACGTCCGGCCTCTTTATGGAGTAAAACAAGGCCGAAATGCGCGAAGTTCTTTGGACATATGTAGAGTAAATGGCGCGGAGGGGGGAAAACGCAATTTTACCCCAATGGTTAGTCGGAGATAGAACAAACCAGCCCTCCGAGGACGAAAATCATGGAGCAAATCAGCAATTTTTGTCAATGGAAATCCGACCAACGTAAGAGGTAAGTAGTCTTGGCGACGTCGAGCGGGAAACTTCTCATTGGTGGGAAATGCCGAAGCATGGGAAAAAACCCTAGAACGTATCGGGAAATTATACATACTCGGCATTCAATATGTATAGACATACTTGAGGTGCCCCGGTCAGAATGTGTCCTTGTGCCACGCGGACCGCGGTTTGTAGTCAACTCGGTGCCGGTTGCTTGGCGGTTGCCGTAAGATGTACCTCAAATGTCATCATGTACCGGTACTACTGTACTATTACGACCATTGGTTCAGGTGAAGGGTGAGACCTTCGCGAACTGAACCAATTTGCCGTCGGTGACGGTGATATTGCGATTTTCGGGCTCAAATAGGGGCCAAAACTGTCAAAAAATCTCGGCCGGCGGGTGCCGAGACCTGCCGACCGTCCCATTTTTTGTTGATTTTGACCGATTGCCGATCAATGAACCTCCTGCAATCCCGGCAAATTTGGAGAAAATTTCGTGTTTTGCCTGTGTCAAATCCCGGCAAAACAACCCAAATTTTGCTAAATTTCAGCGCATGCCTGTGTAAAATCCCAGCAAACTCGGGAGCCCGAGGCATTTTTTTCTTCAACCCTGTGTGTTTCAAGGAGTTCCAAGGGCAAACAACTAAAGATCACGTCGAACGCGTGCAAAAACGGTTATTGCGGACGAAAAATTGAATTTTGGGGCCTTGGGGGACACGAATTTGGTCTAAAGTTCTGCTTAGGCCTGTGCCAAAATCATCAGATTTTGACATTTGGAATCCCGGCAAGTTGGCCCGCTCCGACCGGACAGTATTGTGGCAACCTAAGAAGTCACCCATGGTCATTGTTATACTCCTGTAAGCAGGTGTTATTGGGATCCCATTTCGGACTCAACATCCCTAATAAGTTGCTAACGAGTCGATGAGCTGGATTGGTTGAATCAACAGTTGAATTGATGGCATCACCGCAACTTTCTGGTCCATCCCAGGGGGTGGCCTCGAAGTGTGGTCACCAGGGCTGTGAAACTACTAATATGGAACTCTTGTAAGCCCGTACAAACCATTTTAAAGCATTGTAAAGGAATTGATACTCACCAGATACCCACTGCGAAAATTCAACCAAAGCCCCGGCTTGAGGCAAAGCCGGCCCAAGCTGAGCCGGGCCTACGGGAGGGGGCCTGGCGTGGGATTTTGGAAAGCCCTGGCCCCCAAAAGCGGGCCAAAGCCCCGGCTTTCAGGCTGAGCCGAGGCCGGCACATCACTCGGACTCTTCCCTGCAAGATCCAATAATGCCTGTCGTCCCTACAAGTACTGGCTTACACTGCTGTGTAAGGACACAGATACCAACGGGGCCCTTATACCACGGCTGCTGTCTGCGAAGAATGAGTAAAAATATCGTGACTGAAGTCAATGATACCTGTTTTAGTCGGGTGATCGTTGCTATCTCGTCCTGAATGTGACGAATAGCGGCGACTTTGGTTGTGGCCGTTGTTTCAGCTGAGACAGCCGTCAGCGCAGGCGGAAGAATTAGTGCGTGCAGGGGTGGTAAGTGCCTCGTCGGGATGCTTCGAAGGCGCATTCCCTCCACCTTCCCCCCACCGAACCTGGGCTCTTATTCCCAGAAATTAAATGCCCTGCAGGCCGGGGAAAATCTCAGGGGGAGGCAGATGAATGTGAGCCGTCCCGTCGGGTCCCCAGAACATACTCCTGACGGCCTCAGTTTAACCCGTCACGTACACCGTATTTGCCGTAAAAAAGACGGCCGCATATGGTGACTCCGTAAATACGGGTCTCCCAGACATATTAATACCCTGCACGCGAATTCGGTCAGTCTCGAATCTTTCCCAGCTCTTCGTCAACTCTTTCCACTTTGGGTGTTCCTGCCTTTCAGTCTAGAATTTCGGCTGAACATTCAGTGTCAAATTTATATGTCGGCCGATTCTCCACTCGCAAATTTCCTCTCTTCTCGTAGACTCTGAGCCTCTGGGAGTCAATTTACTGGACCACCGCGTGGAAATCCAGTCTTATCCCCGCACACGCTCGCCGCAACTCGCTGCTTGCACTCAAACTGCGCCAAGGATGCGCCTCGGACTTGGTAGATATCGGCTAGTATTCATCATCGGTTTCAACAACGTCGTTGGTTGCGCCGCTGTCGGCTATTGCTTCAATTGCGTTCATTGGTCGCGCCAACGGTTTGCTTGCAGTTACTATTATAAGTTTGATCAGTTGCCGTACTACACTTGGGCCGCCCATGAGTGTTAAATCTCGGTCTGGAGAAACGCCGCGCACTGAAGCGGAATCGACGCGGCACCCCGGAAAGTTACTGAATGGCTTCCTTAGTGCTTTCGTGATTTCCAAAACAATGTTGGATGACGACAGTATGCTTCTTGAGTGATTAGAGACAAGAACTGGTACAACTTGGGATAGAACAGTCTCAATCAAGGCCTACTACCTTGTGGTGTGTGGAAAATGACTACCCCCCTCACTGCATTCCGGGGACTCCTAAACTCAGCCTGAAGATAGTGACCTACACAGAGCTACACTTAGTGCCGTCTACTACACACAGCCTGCGTAGATGGATTTAGGTCTGTCTAGGCCTCCCTAGGTCTATGTAACTCCGAGTTACACACTGTATAGCTGTAGGTCATTCTAGGCGCCTAGCTCGACGCCAGTGTAGCCTCACCCAACTTGGTTGATGAATAACTTTTCTAAACGAAAATTGAAAGCCATATGCAACCGAGACTGACATAAGGTGAGTATAGGCACTTGACCTGACCTACGATTACCCGGGCTAGGCCACCTGAGCAGACCCATACGGAGCTACGTCCGGCTCAACTCAATTTTGTCTAGCTGTGCGTAGGTGGCCTAAACTGACCTGTTGTAGCCGCCTACTCCGACCCATACTGAGCTACATCCGACTGAACTGAGTCAGCATAGGAAGCCCCGGAATGCAGTGCCTTTCTAATGGAGTTTCCGGCCATTTTGTAACCATATTAATGTTCACATTGCCGCCCCGATGCCGCGTCAAGGTGCGTGGCGGTGCCGCGTCAGTCCGGGGCAGTGCACGCCGGTGCGCGCCACAACTGCAAAAGTGCTCATATTCTTACAAATGGACTTCACGCAAGCTTTAGAAGTGTGAACACATTACCTCTAGACCGCGGAAGTCTGTTGTATACCTGGAAGTTCAACAATCCCGATTTGCGACTGAATCCTGCTTTTGACCCATCTCAGGAGAGAATGGGACTTTGCTTCGGCATTCCAGGCTTTCTGGTTCTATCTATGTTCAGTTTCGAATTGAGACGTGTCGAACAGTTTAGACTCGTAATCAATACCAGAACTTTGGCCTGTATTTAATCTCACTCAGCAATAAGCGGGGACTGCCTCAAGTTAAATACATATACCAGTGGTGACGGCGATGGCTGAGGTTGAGGCCCATGAAGAGGAAAATCATACCTCAGGCCCATGTGGCCCCACCTTGAAATACGAAGGATCGTGCCAATCCATGACCGAGATGCCCGAGGGCCAACTCCACAAGACTCAAGTTCATCGGTAAAGTCTATCAATGTTTATATTCGATCAAGTACATATATGGACTTGACCTCTCACCGTCCTTGGCTCCCTTTCCTCAGGTTAGATTCGATAGGCGAATTATTTGGTACTCTGAACTGATCACGATGATGTTCTCCATAATACATATGGCTATGATACCTAGAAAGACAACTCCACACACGATTATTCAAGGATCTGGCAGGCATCTCAGGCTGGGGAATATGGCCTCAACCATTCGATGTATATTATCTGCCATCGGTCTTGTTTGACTTCCTTCCACCTCATGTGAGTTGCGACGAGCGCGAAATCGATTCCACCAACGTTGCCATTAGGCTAACCCCACTTATTCAACCCTCAAGCGCGGATTAAAATATGTCTATTGTACGTTACGAGTTTTCATGCCCATCCCCCATTCGATCTTCTCAGTGGAAAGAGAGCAACTGTCCAGCTTGAGGCCCAAGACTCTCAGAGATGAACCGTCCTCAGTGTATGTATCTCAATCAAGAAACCTCGTTCGAGTCAATTTCAACCGTGGGAAGTACTGACGGCGGTTCAATTTAGGGGTTCATGTACCACGGCTCCTCAAATCTGTGGTTCTCGAGCTGCAACTGAGTCGTGTTGGGAACTCCATGGATTACCTGAGCCGTTGATATCAATGAATCCAGTCCCTCGAGGTGCGAGCATTAATATTGGTCAAGCAGGCCTTCAAACCACGGTACAAGTCTCTTCATCTGAACCATATTACCGACTATGGCTGGGGTGAATTCCGAAGTCTGGTTGCATTCGGCCTTTCCTGTACGGCTGAAGGTGGCTTCATTATGATCGTACCACCACCGTACCTCGATGATTTCTTTATGACAAAGAAATCATCGAGTTAGGTAGTAATATATTTTGCGGGGCCATACATGAACATTGACTGGACACGGGGTAAGTCTATCTCACGTCCTTCTGAGGTGAGAAAGCCCCTGCACAACCACTCTGAGCTAAGGAATTACCGCGAAAATGTGGGAACGGTGCAAGTCCAGCCTGAATCCCCAAAATTTGAAAGTCGGATTTTTCATGTTCAGTAGATGCATTTTGGTTAAAAACAGATTCCCTCCTGGGAAGATGGTGTAGCTATATATAAGGCGTGTATACCGGGATAATTCCTGGAACCGGTGTTCCTGAGGGGGACCGTGCCGTGTAATGCTACCTACCAGTTGAGCATCAAGTTGGGTCCAAATCGGCCTCCAAGTAGGAATGTCTGAAACACCCTAAATTCAAATGGTACAGTAGTACAGTACACCTAACCACGTGGTGGATTTCCATCCACCTGTTACGCTTCCTCATTCCAGTCACCTCATACACTGAATGGCTCTCATTTAATTTTTCCGGGTTGGCTGACTACTTAAACCACCGGTCCACCGCTCACGAGCGAATGAGCTTACTCGGAATGGATTTCTTTGAGCTCATCAACTGCAGCGGAGTGCTGCCCGTCACTATCGGCCGCCCACCATCGGCGCTGGGGGCTTGCGGACAATGCCAGATGGCAGTGACCGTTCGAAGCAGGATCAAGCAGGGACAAAGCTGATACCATCTCTCTCTTCCGCTTCCTCTCGTTTCCATCCATAATGATCACAGCAAGAGACACTTCTGACGTGCTTGAGCAGACACGAGTACCACTGTTGTGCAACGAGTTGAAATAGCTAAGCCTTCAGCCAGGGAAAGCTTTGTTGGAGATTCAAGCCTGACCATCTTATCTACCCATGTGGTTCACCATGCGGTTCGTTATCCGCCATGTGCATTTGTTATCTGTTGCTATGTGTCCACATTGTTTCATTGATATGCTGATCTCCTTATTTGATATTCCTTATCTATTTGATATTCGCCTACGTATAAAAGCTCGAGTACTTCCTGTAGTTTCCCCACTGGTTTGTAACCGGGCCTAACAGTCCTGAACTTTCTTTGCAATCACTCTTGTCTGGAAGTTCCTGCCGGAGCCAAATTCTACAAGCTTCTATCTACTTCCCGAGACAACTACTCGCAGACAATCTCAACGGCCCCATAAGGGAACGCAACAGGGTTTCCACAGCTCATCACACTGCCGACCACGACACTATCGAAGGGGTACCCATGGTATTGGTTGGTGAGGGTGACACCACAACCCTGCTCCTTGAAGAGCTGGACATAGCATCCGGCCGTTCCAGTCTTGGGAGCGGCAGTCATGGTGGCGTGGAAGGTCGAGTTCAGAGGGAAGTTGGCAACTGCGCAGGTGGCTTCTGGGATGTTGATGGTCTTGAGAAGCGTGCCGGCGGAGCCGTTAGTTGGAATGGCGCTATCCGGAGCCGGGCAAGTAAAAGGGCCACTCCAGATCTGGACTGTTCTCAATCAGTAAAGTTCTTGCAGCATGGGGAGATCTTGGAAGACTTCTCCTCATCTGGTCAGGACAGGGATCACTTACGCGTCATTGCAGCAGGACCGCCAGTAGGCTTAGCGGTCAGAGCAGAGCCAAACATGGCTGCGAGAGTGACGATCTTGCCCTGGGACAGTCAGAGAGGACTTGTTTGATGCACCAGTCGGGGATCTTCGAGGGACACTCACGACAGAGGAAAACATCTCGGCAATTGAAGGAATTGAGTTTGGATGCTGAGCTGACTATGCTGCTGCTACCCTTGATTTCTTGCCACAGAACCTCATGCCTTATATACTTTACGCCAAGCATGTATCCATCTTCATTCGGCTGGCTCGATCAAGCTTTTCATATTGAGAGGTGTGTTGAGGCAGCGTGCAACCTGTCGATGTCTCGTCGGCAAACCTTTTGACGTGGGTTTCACACCGCAAAAAACGAATATTCCCCTTCGCGGAATTGCTTCCCGAATTGGTTCATTTCAGCGTGCCCAGAAAATGTTACTGAAGCCGCCATTTAACCGGGTCTTTCAGCTTCCATATATATCATCTTCGATGTCAATGATGACCGGAAGAGAGCATAAGGTTTCGCCCTCGAGGTGCCGTCAATTCTACGCATTCTCCGCAATAACTCCAGTTGTTGATTCAACGTCCTATATGGCTCGAGACCGGCGACCCATGCCAGCGATCCGCCGTTGCGGTGGTCACTTTTACCCATTCATTCTCCCAGGCACGAAATCCGGGTCAAGCCCGCTACTTCGGAGCTTTAGCAAATAAACCAGACTGGCGATCTTTCTCAATTCACTCGTCGATGTCTCCGAGAACAATCCTACCCCTTTGCTGTTCTGTCTTGGCAATAGCCGCCCATTTAATTGATTTCTGCCGCCCCATCGCTTGAAGTTTTTTTGCCGGAGCATCTGTGTACGTGCGCATCCAATATCGCACCTGCGTATCGACCGGACTGACTGACTTGACTCCATACTTCGCTCGATTAGAGCGCACTCTTCGCGTCCCTCCGTTCCTGTCAATGTCCACATTTTTAACGTAGTTTGCTCGTCTTTTAGGCTACAGGATCTCTCGCCGAGTCGTAAACTCACTACCGAAACTGGTTTCGGTAGTGGCTTGGCGCCTCGGTCCTAAAGCATGTTCGGGCCTAATAATTTAAAACCACATACAGGGTAGATATCGGTGGTGTTGTCCCCATGCACTTGCCTCAAGGAATTGAGCCTCAAAGCAGCCTGACGTATCGCCGGCAACTCGGGTCCCACAGTTCCTTTACAACTGATTTCCTTGAGGAACAAGACGGGAAACTGGCACTGCATATTCTTCTCCCCGTTCCAGAACATTCATTACCGTATGCGTTTCAAGAATCAATGTGACTCTTTGACTTCTATCTTGTGTGAACTTTCTCAATCAGCAAGCGGCCATACAGATGATAGGTCAATATCCTTACCTTATTGCCCCTAAAAATCCGGGATTGACAATTGAAATGTCTTGGCGCTGTCGTGTTTCCTCGACTTCAGTACTCCCGGGTCAGTGCAGTAAAATTACTTGTGCGAGCTCTTTCCCGGATTGAATTACTGACTTTTGAGCTCCACATTTGTGCAAACGTGCGTGGGGACAGCATTGCGATATTGTGAAAGATTATGTCAAAAAAAGAACACACTGGTTCCAGGCTGCGCTTGAAACCGAACCACGATTAGTATTCAGTGACTGATGGCCGACAGTAAATAAACTTGGCCGACCCGCGCGAGATACGAATCCATGGAACAGCTCCGTTCGTTGAACCCCATTCGTCTCGCTCGCCACCCGGTCCTTCGGTATCGAGAGTCTTCAGGAACTCCTGTCAATCGCCGGTGGAACAGCACCATGCAGCCAACTCCGTGCCAAGTTTCTCGGTCATGATCGGAGAAGGAGTGGCGTTTGCACCGAAGGTATGGTTTTGGTTTACCCTCGGGCAGAGCCTGTGTTCACTGGTGTGGGTATTCTTTTACAGTACCCGGAAATATGGTACCCTAGACGTTTTTGTCCCTCAAATCCCGTAGGAGTTTCAATTTTTTTTTTTTGCTTGTCCATTACTCTAAAAAAATCTTTGATCCCGGTGTCAAACGAGAGTTTTTTCTCGCCCCCTTCACACGGCGGACAATGAGTCAACACCTAGCCGGCAGGTAGCACGTGTCACGGCACGCAGAGCTGAATCAACACCTAGATAAATCCGACGCTTTGACGCGTCCGGACTTGTCCGCGGGCACGATGCAGCCACGCGTTCTCGGGAGTTTCCGGGAGGCAATCGATCTCCATTCTTGATTTTCGTCCTCCGGGCTCAATTCTGATTCAAATATTCTGAAGAATGGATCAAAATTCACGCAACAAGATAGGGAATAGACAGTGTGCAAAATCTCGAGGCTATATGGGAAAGAGCTCAGTGAAAACACCTCCGAAATGCAATAAGCCCACGGTTCACATTGGTTTAAAGCAGGGATTCATATGTAAGTATGTTTAAGCATAAGGTCTTACCTCCCAACAACTTTCAGGATTTTTTTCAGGCTGAATTGAAGGCAAGAAGCCCTGCTATTGGAGCAGATCAGTAGGAGTGTGACAGTTGAAACTATGCCGGGCGCTGCCGGGAGTTCTGATGTGTCACACTCGCGGTAACGCACCAGCAAACCTGGTGCTTCACTCCTTGTACAAGCTTTAAAAAAATATTCACAAAACACTATGATTATTCCTCACACCCCTACCAATTTATAGGGGGATTGGGTGGTTCAACTCACCGCAATGTTGAATTTCCCATGTTCAACTCGGCTTTTTGCTATGTTTTCAGGTGTTCTGACACAAATACTTGTCCCAGTCTTGTACTCCTTTACTCCAAGACAGTTTAGCTTTGTTTTACGAAATATTCAGGCAGAAGCTGAGTCCAGGAGAATAAAACTATTGGTTCCCATCATTCATCATCCGGAAACCCCCGAGAACGCGTGGCTGCATCGTGCCTGTGGGAAAGTCCGGACGCGTCAAAGCGTCGGATTTATCTAGGTGTTGCTTCAGCTCTGCGTGCCGTGACACGTGCTACCTGCCGGCTAGGCGTTGACTGACACACCCAATAAGGCAAAATCTCCCCATATGGGAAAAAGGTATCCAAATCTATATAAATCAGTAGCAAAAATTACAAAAAGAAATCAAAGTCTTTTAGCTAAAGCAGAAAGAGCCAACTGAAGTACTGTAAATCAGAAGCACTTTCAGTGGCTTTTGAATTTGTTGTAAATCAACCTGAGCTGAAAGAGTGGCTGAAAGAATCTTTTTCAGTGATGCTTCCACCTGCATTGGATTTCTTTTGTTTCACCCGAAGTCAGCTAAAAAGAAAGGAAGTCTGTTGTTTGTTTCCTTTCTTTCAGCTGACTTCCGCTGAAAGAAAAGAAAGACAATGCAGGTGAAAGCACAACTGAAAGTGATTATTTCACGCACCATTTCAGCTCGTGCAGATTTACAACAAACTCACAACCATTGAAAAGTGCCTTGGATTTACAGTACCTCAGTTGCCTCTTTCCGCCACAGCCAAAAGACTTCAAATTCATTAATTTTTTTGTTGTTCTGAATTATATACATTTGGATACACTTTTCCCATATGGGGAGATTTTGCCTTATTGGGTGTGTGATTGTCCGCCGTGTCATTTCTTCCACATTCCTCTAGACACTTGATTTTTCGACCTGCCCCTCCCATTCTGGCAAAAACATATCTGGTCGAGGATGTTGAAGACTACTCATTCAAATTTGAGACCTCCCGTATTCTTCTTGCATACACTACACTCAAAATACGGCTGGGCTGCAAAACACAGTATATTTTACGCCGCTAACTGAGTTACCGCCGCGTACTTGTTCAAATTACAAAAACCTTTTGGCCACCCTTGAGCATGCCTTCCCCCCATGTGTGTGATATTCCTTTTCAGATTTTTAGGGCAATATTTAATTGAGAATGGTGTTTAGGACGCTGCTGAGAAAGCAACATCCAGAAAAGCATTCGAAATCAAAGCCCGCCGCTGATTGCCGCCGCGACGCCGCCAAACCAATAAGTCCCATCAAAATTCGACGCCGCTGGAACCAAAACCAACGCCGCCACTGAATTTCTCTCCCTTCCGTTTTTCTTATACATGCGTGCGATTCCCAAACTCACCTCCTGTCCAAATCATTTATCCTGTTCTCGGGTATCCTTCCAGAACTTTCAACTTGGCAAAAATCACCAAGTTTTTTATCAACTGAGTACCAAATCTGCAGTGGTATTGCGGGGACTCTTAGAAACTCTTATGTTGACGGTAACCTTCATCTATCGCTCGCAGCGAAAAATTGTTGCGACTTGTCTTTTTAGTCGACAGGCGTTGAATACTGTAGTATTTCGACCAAATGTTCAAGTGCGGGTGACGGAGGGTCGTGAACTGAACGAACTTAGTGCATGTAACGGTGACATTCCAATTTTTGGGCTCAAATAGGGGTAAAAACCGTTAAAAATTGTCGGCCGGCACTTGCCGGCCGTCCATTTATGGTAATTTTGGGTGATTGCCGAGGAATGAACACCAAGTCGAGTGAACACCTGTGGTGACGGGTGACATGGCGTGAACATTTGGTCGAAGTACTACAGTAGTCCGTGACCGTGAGACCTCGGCCCCGAGGTTGATAGGAGATCAATCCGGGCCGCTGTCAATCTTGTCTCCTTCCAGTCCCCCGCCCGCCGTTTTGTCCTCGCAGCAACCCAACGCCTCCGGCGTCCGCCGACCATGCTGTTCGTTCTCACCGACGCCTGCGCTGCCGCCCTCTGAGCGTCTCCCTCACACCTCCCTTCAGATTCGCGCTCTCCCCAGCCCTAGCACTGCCAGCTGGCCGCTACGCTGTCTCCTCGGCACGCCGCCACCTTGTACATCCTCCCCCGCCTCACTAATTCTCAGATTCACTCCAACCGGCCGCGATACCCTATCCGCCAGCCTGGCACATCCGTTTGTGCTTACGTGCCACCAGCCACCGCCTGCGCTACCTCGTTCGGCCGACGCTCGCCGTTCTTTGGCGCGCTCTACCCCACCGGCTCTCTGCGCACTCTCTGGCCTTGCTCTGGCCCAACACAGACCCGAGGGAGCTCCAGTTCCTCATTCCTTTCTGCAAGCCCGTCGACTTTGCTGTACCCACCCCGCCCCCTCCCCGGCCGCCACCAGCTCAACTATGCGCTTCGTCAACGTTCTATCCCGCTCCCCCGCACCCTCCTAGACGCCCGTGCGTCCTTCAAAGCCACCTCTGCTTCCCCATTCGACGGCGCGCGCCGTCTATGCGCACCCACCCGCTCCTGCGGCTTGCCATTTGCCGACTGTCGAACCCAGCCCTTCTTCGGCGCCATACGCGTCCGCTGAGCACCCCCCGCAACCTGAAACTTGAGTAAGTTCCTGCATTTGTCTTTCTTTGAAATTTTCGCATTTACGTCGCTCGCAGCAGCTTCGTTGACTGCAGATCGTGCATACGATTGGCAGCCTTTCTTGCTGGCCACGGTCGCCGTAGTGCGCTCGAGGGCTCGTTTTCTTTTGGCCTTGCACTTCAATTTTGTCTTTTGCTTTCATTATCTTTTGGCTTTCACCTTGGCCCTCTCAGATGTGCCAAGCGTCATCACTCTGCACGTCCCATGAGGTTCCTTGGACCTGTATGCCGCGCCCTCGCACTCATCGCCGAGTCCGGCATCGAGCCCCAGCGCGGCTACATTTTTTTTTTGGATACGATCCACTCGCCGCGCACTCTCGTATTTTTGTTCTTCTTCCTTTTCTATTATCACCCACCTTTGCTCCCCGCGTCGTCACCCTCAACGTCCGTGTCGGCGTCAACGACCTCGGCTGTCAATCGTCTTACATGAATTTTTGTCCCTTCAGAGTTCTATGCTCGGCGTACTGACGTCTCTTGCCGTGTTCCAATTTGAGTCCAATTCCGACTACTATATCGCGCTGGGTAGTGTTGC
Organism: Mycena alexandri; assembly: GCA_029233265.1. Taxonomy (NCBI): domain Eukaryota; kingdom Fungi; phylum Basidiomycota; class Agaricomycetes; order Agaricales; family Mycenaceae; genus Mycena; species Mycena alexandri. The sequence goes on along the minus strand of JARJCM010000127.1, from coordinate 230,268 downwards.
CGCGGCTCGGCTTGGCTTAGCTAGCCGGTAAAGCCGAGCCGAAATGGAGCCGAGCCGAGCCAGCCGTTTCCCAGACGGCTTTGGGTGGCTTGGCTTCAGCTGGCTCTGGTTTGAGCTCAGCTCAGCCGTGGCTCATAACCTTTTTTTTGGTGTACACCAGCGGGTAGCTTTCCTCTCCGCTGCGTCCTGTTGCAATTGTGGTTGCAATCGGCCAACTCGGTTAACATGATTTGCTCCGACGTGTCACTCCCACAGCTGCCATCTCTGAATTTAGACTAAGCGCCGTCGTCCTTTCAGCGGTCTTCTTTCGACTATGTACCTCTCCTCTCTACTCTCGCTTCAAGGTTGGAATATTATACATTTGTTTATATTCTTTCTCTTCATGCTCTCAGCCCTTGCCTGAGATACGACTACGCCTCAAGAGGCTTGAAGACCCGCCCTTCCCATGACAACCGTCCACTATGGAACTGACTGTTCGCCCTTGGTTCGCCCTGCACCAACCCTGCACCCACCGTGTTCCGCGCCGCATTGAGAGGACTGACTGCTACTTTTGCTGGAAGGAATGGGGTCAGATCTCTCATTGGGATGTTCCTATGCTCTTTCAGCACTCTTCCAATCTTTTCTCCTTTACCCGGTGTCGAAAAGACTTTCCGTGACTTGAAATGGACCCTCGCATGACATCGTCGACCTATATATCATGGATATTGCTCAAACAAATTCACGACGAGACTGATGCCCCCGCGACGCAAACCACCAACCGAAATCAACGGTAATCCAGCCATTTCCCAGTCTTCCAGCATTTTTTGACGATAGCCACAGCTCCAGCACAGACGCCACAGCGGCCAACACGTACTCGAAGGGCACCTATTCCCGCTGATCAAACTCCACCTCCAGCACCCACCCCTGCCGCACCTAAACGGCGGCGGCGCCAGCCAGACCCCCCGGCTGAGCCCACAACGGTTCCTGGTGGAGCTGATAATCCGCCTGCTATTCCCCATGATCCCCCAGTTATTCCGATCCCCGCTGGACTCGACGGCAGTCTGTTACTTTTATTGTATCCATGTACTGCTTGCTGAATCCTTCTTTCAGCGCCGCCCCGAGCACGCGACCTTTTTGATGACGATGAGCCTGACGCACAGAGGCCTCGCGCCAACGTTCATTTCGATGCCGACGACAACCAAGACAATGGAGAAGACTTCCCATCTCCGGTGTCTTCATCCAGGAGCACTTCACCAACCCACCAACCTGCATCGCGCCGCCGTCGACACCGGGGATCACCTCGGGCTGGGCCCCATGCGTCGCCATTGCCACCGTTACCAGCCCCGCGCACCAAAACAAGCGGTCGATCCGGCTCGGCGCGGGACGTCTGGACCTTCTTCGAGCCGAAAGAGCCAAAGGGGGGCGAGAAGCGGGAGTGCTTATTCTGCAAGTGCGTGACATAGCCTCAGTTGCTCATCGTTACTTCATCTAACTCATCTGTAGGCAGCAGCATGCAGTAGACCTCCACGTGGAATCAAAAAAATTCGCAAGCAGCACCAGTAGTGGCGTCCTGCGAAAGCATCTTTACAAAAACCATCTAGACGCGTGGGTCGAGGGATGCGACAAACTGAAGATTCCCATCAACGCAAAGGAGGCATCAAAACATGTCGACGCGTATCGTTCACGCAAGGGGCAAAACACGGGAGCCTCCTCAAACTCAGAACTGGGCCAGAAGAGAACAGAATTTTCACAAGAGGCATTTGTTGACGCTCTCGTCGAGTTTATTGTTGGGGATGATCAGGTCAGTCTCTGCCTATTTTCTCGCACCGTTCTAACATCGTTTGCAGTCAATAAATGTCGTCGAGAATCAACAACTCCGCGCTATCTTCTTGATGTTACGGGCCGAGCTCAAGGACTCCGACATTCCACATCGTACGAAGATACGCAAAAGAATCATTGAGGTATAGGACGAACATCTCAATACTCTCCAACGCGAGATGGGGGTATATTTTCTTTCCTCTACCTCGCAGCCCGATTCATGACACATTTGTAGGAAGCAATCGGCTTGATATCCAGCACCATGGATTTATGGACGGACAAACAAAAGAAGCTGTTCATGGCTGTCACAACTCATTGGCTCCAAGCGACATTGGTCGACACGCTGGCTGGCCCCTCAATATACACTGAAACTTCGCACCGATCTAATCGGATTTTTGCGCGTTCCTGGGCATCACGATGGAGAGCACTTGTCAACGGCCTTTCTTTATGTTGTCGATCGTATCGGAATTGCCCACAAGGTATGCCCATCGGCTCATCTCATTCGTATCTCACATCTATTCCAGTTGGGCTGGGTGACTATGGACAATGCACCCAACAACGACACCTTCATGACGTATTTAGAAATAGAGCTCGACAAACGCAACTTGAAAATTCCTTTTCGAAAATATGAGCGGCGCATCCGGTGAGTCCTATCTTCCTGTTAGATCCATCATCTGCTGAACGTTCAGATGTTATCCTCATATTGTTAATTTGGCCTGCAAAGCCGTCTTGGGTGCAATCACCAACATGGACTTCGCGGCGTTGGATGCTGTTGACTTCGTCCCTGACGCGGATCGCCCCACGACATTTTTGGACGCCATCACTCGAGATCCTGTGGCAACAATCCGAACAACAGTTCGCGTGGTGTGTAATTGTCTGATTCCTTGGATGCAACTAACCTATGAATTTGCTAGATTCGTGCATCGTCTCTGAGACGTCAATATTTCTCTGAGGTACTCAAAGCACTGCAACAGAAGGATCTTCAGCTGCTGCGCGACGTCGACACAAGGTGGTCATCAACACTACTGATGATTGACCGTGCTCTCCTCCTTCGCGAGGTAATCTTTTTATTTTAACTGTGTCGCTTTCTGATTTATATGACAGGCGATCGACAAGTTTCTGTCCGACCCTCAGTTCCGAGATCTTCACAAATACAAGCTCAGTGATAAGGAATGGGAGGCCCTTGGAGCATTCAAACGAATGTTGAGTGTAGGTTTTCATCTTGAACACCATTTTTTGTTAACGACGCAAATAGGTACCACATGCCTTTCAACAGAGGCTCTCCGCCGAAAAAACACCGACCCTCAGAGATGCGCTTCCCGCGTTTGAGGCGATGATTGCAGCATGGGAAAGAGATCAAGTCAAGTTCCCGGAAACCGCACACATTGTCCAGCAAGGAATCGACAAACTTGAATCTTATCGGGAGCGGGTCGAAGATGTGCCGGCCTACATCTTGTCAATGCGTGAGTTCATTCATTTATATTCGCACTGCATTGGTGCTCAAAGAATATCAAGTTATAAACCCCGCAATCAAGCTACACTGGTTCGAAAAGCACTGGCCCGAGCGGGTTCAAGCAATCAAGGACCTATTCCTACGCGAGGTATGCTCTTCTAATCACTGTAGTACCTGCCTCATATGATTCTAAAGCTTCGTCCCTACCGAACTAACCTCACGAACACCCCTGCTCGGCCTTCACGAGCCAATTGGGCTGATGAAATCCTTGGCATGGATACACCGGAACGCCCGACACACAGCCAGGACCTGAAAACTGAAGTCCAGTCATATTTTATGGAAGGCTTTTTCACTCTTGGGTCCGTGCGCTACTGGGAGGTACATTTTTTTTCCTCCCCCAACCACCTTCAATTGAGCTGACTCCAATGTCTTAGGAAAATCAACTGCGATACCCTACGATATTCCGACTCGCTCTCGACATCTTGCCCATCCAAGGGTCTGCCGTTCCTTGCGAGCGCGTCTTCTCTTCCAGTGCCGAGACCGACACCGACAAACGCACTCGTACCGAGCCTGACTTGATGGAGGCACTCCAGATGCTCAAGTTTTCCGTCAAGAAAGGCCGCGCGCTCAATTTTAGCGCAGGGACGTCGAGGGAAGAGGAGCTCCGGATATTGGAGTTGGACATGCTCGAGAAGGATCTGGTACCCGAGGACGTAACGGGCTTCAGCTCCTTTATCCAGTCGCTGCTTGATGTTCAGTACGATTCCGACTAGTTTCATTCCTCCGCAATTTGTTTCTTCTTGTATTTTCGGACAGTTTTCACAACTCTATCGTCGTAGCACTCAAGAGAGGGGATAGAATGGACATGTATATTTGGCATGCAAAAAGACGACATATGAGCTATACTAATTACAAATAACGACAGGCGACGCCTTCCCACGCGGGACATGTTGTAGGACGTTTGGCTCATTGCGTCCCCCCCGCCGCGCTCGGGATTGAAGTGGGCCGGAGAGCGCGGTGTGTCGATGTCCATTGTCTCCGCGTTGGCGTTCCCAATTACGGCCCCTGTCTGCATCCGCGCTCGCGAAGCTGCGACTGCGCGCGCTCATTCGGCGCGAAGCCACCGTTCTTGCCGCCGCGCCCGAAGCGGATGGAGGGCGGCACGAGGGCGGTCGACTTCCCGGTGTTTGCGGACAGCGACAGCTTTTTAAATGAGACGCCAGAGGATCGGGAGACCCAGACCTAAGCAGAAAATTCAGCATGCGCCGACGACGGACGTAATAGGAAAGCACGCACCCTGGCTCTTCAGGACACACAGGGTCTTTTGGCCAGTTGAGAACCGCGCTCAGGGGACACCATGCAAGTCGCTGATTTGCGACGTAGGCAAGTTTACCAGTGATGGATACTCGACGGTCTCCTTCAGGGTAAACTTGGGCCATATGGGGGGTGCGCGGCGATAAGAGAGAGCGGAGGATACTGATGGCCACGAAACCAGCGACGAGTTATACTTTTAACCTGCCGACATGACAAGAGCGTGGAAGCTCAAGGAACACGACAAGATCACTCACCCGGTGACGGAATATGGTCCCAGTCCATATCCAAGCCCCAGTAAATTCGGATGCATTGGCCTGTCGACGTCCTCGCAAAAATTCCACGCCAGACTCCGGAACGTGGATGTCGATGTTGGCGATGGCGTTGATGGTGGCAGGTAGCAGCTGAGGGGATCAAGCGAGCTTGAGGAGAGGTGTAGGGTCTTGCAGCAGAGGCGGGGATGCCAGCAAAGGAGATACAGTGCGAAGCCACGGCTGAGCTGGAGCTAAGCCGAGAGCCGTGTGAGCCAGCCATTTAAAAATGGCTCAGCTCGGCTTTAGGTGTGATGGCTCCGAAAGCCATCAAAAGCCGAGCCGAACCAGCCAAAGCCGAGCCGCGGCAACACTAGCGCTGGGAACCTGGCCACCTAAGGGTTTGGTGCCGGTTTTCGACATTCCACAGGGAAATTTCCCAGGTTAGTGGACCCTATGCAATAGGCGCGCATCGTACGAAGAGATTGAGCATATTTACGATAATTTTGGTGCCGCTTTTAGTGCCCAGCGAATTTAATTTTCAAGGATTTCCCGAAACGGCAATTGACAGGGTACCTGGCCACCCTCAAAAGCCCGTTGTTGGCGGGCAATGAGAGTCCGACCATGGCCCATTGTGTATGGGGAACCCATATGATGTATTCTGGGTGCGTATACCATACATTGGACATTGCAAAAGTAGTGTAGCGGAGACATTTTACAAAGGCCCTCGGCGGCGGGATCCGTACTTTCAGCTAAATCGGGTTGGTGCGCCTGCGGTAACAGATCCTAGGCCGAAATACGTTATAGGGAGGTTCATGGGAACCCAATGAACCAACATAAATGCATATCTCTGGTTGCAAGGTGTACTGGTGAGAACCCGACGTTTAATCTTTTTTCTCGCGTCGATTGAGTGATTTTCTATCTGCATTCATATTAGGAGGGAAGGGGAAGCCTTCAAGTACTGGAGTATGGATGATATACATGTCACACTTATAATAGTGGATACTGCAAGGCATTGGAGCTATAGTCTTGAAGAGGCCACTGGTATCGCGAATTTAAGAGCACGATCGTCGAGTTTTTGTTCCAATTCTGTTGGTGACTTTGGTGACAGAGGGCAGGTTTTCTGCTGTGTAAGACATACCCGGAATTAAGCACCACCTTCAAGCAGCAGAACGAGCCCCCAAAGTCCCGGATCCCTGGTGTATTGGTCGAGAAACAGGCGAAAAGGTCGCTCGGGGTTATCAAATTGGTGTTCTCACCCTCCGGATCGCAATCAATCCGGGCACAGCTTAGGATCAACTTATCGCTTTGGGTTGAAATTTGGTCTCAAGGTGCGCAATGGTTCATATAATTGTTGTAGCCCGCGTGCCGCGGCAGAGCCCGCTATCTAAGTTTTGCATCTGGATTTCATTGCATATCCAGTCCAAAGAAATAAACTGGAACAAAGTGTAGTACAATATTACAGTCAACATGAAAACGCGCCAAGTCCGGCCATGAAGCTAAAAAGACCAGTCAGTCTAGGGCAATTACATAGCTGAAGAAGAGACTTGCTGGGAAATTTGAGAGCCCATTTCTAACAGGTACGTTGAATACAGATGGCCCGCAGCCTAGCCCAGCTGTTTGCTTCGGATGGCGTGTGTAGGAGCAACCGTTTCCATGGAGAAAGCCCTTGCGCCAAAGCACCGAGAGCACGATGGATGGTGGGGGTCGGGAGGTACAGGAACGATGACAGGCGCCGGAAGCGCGGGTAATTGTCCGGCAGGGCTTCGTTGTGGATGAAGCCACGGTGTGGCGGGGCAGGATGCCCGCCATGAGTGCATCAGTGGCTGTGCTCGGCTCGGCACGATAAAGCCGTCTTTCGGTCGTAGATAGTTCCCACCTGTAGCCTTAGTCAGCTCTCAAGCCGTTTGTTCCTTGCTGCTAGCTCAGGCAAGGTGAGCTTGCGAGCCTGCCTGAGTGATAGGCAAGGAAGTGAGAGTCAGCGCAGGACTCCCTCGTGGTCTCATGTGTAGATTAGATCATGTCAATCTTATCTACACAGCCACCTCTCGGCTTTCATCCTGCCATCGTCGTCCTCGTCGACTCCGGTGGTCCTCCTCGTCCTCCACTCTCATTCTTTTTCTGGATTTCTCTAGAATGGCCATGCTATCGCGTCCTGGCCACCCTCTGTTGCTTCCAGTGGACTTCAACCTCGTCAAATAGTCGACAGGAACTGTCGACATCCTCGCGCCTCTCGACTTCGACCCGGGCGAGGTTAACGCGGAAAACGTCAAGAGAGAAAGCACAACAAATGAGCATTGATCCCACACGCACCTACGTCGCTGCACGCGCTTCCGCAGCCGGCGTCGACTCGGCGGACGTTCTCGGGCATACGCGCTTCCGCGAAGGACACGGCCACCACGCGTTTTCTCGATGTCACTAAGGTCATCCATGGACCAGTTGGCGCCTTTCGAGGCAAGATCTGCCCTGGGCACATCGAGTTCCTCCTCTAGCCTCAAAATATTTTCCGACCTTTGTGACCATGCTACACGGCCGAAGTGGTGCGTTCTCTTTTACTTCATTTTCCCCTTTCCATTTTCTACCCGGTTCCGCCCGTCTTTGATAAACTTTCTCTGCCCTCTCGGGCCAACCTCTCTCCGCACTTCGGACCCTCTCTCTCCGCGCTCTCGCATCAACCCCTCTCTGCCTCTCGGGCCCTATCTCCGCGTCACCGCGCGCGTTCTCAACGTCGCTGAAGGGAATGGAAGAAGGATTTTTCTCTTCTAGCCTCGAGATACATTCTAGTACTACGTGGAGTCCAAATCGCGTTCAGAATTTGCACCGGAGCTAGTGTCAACCTCGACTACTTTAACATCGCCTGATACGACAATCATGAGATGCGTCAAATCATCTCAATTTTCTGGGGCACTTCTGCATATCACAAACCAACTAGTCTATGTCGACCCACCTGCCGCCCCACTCTCTCTCTCTCTGGACTGTGCGCGCATCTCTCGATGTGCGCCGCCTCTCTCACTCTCTCTGGGCTTCATGCGCGTCTCTCGACGTGCACCACCTCCCTCTCTCTGGGCTGTGCGCGCATCTCTTGATGTGTGCCACCTCTCTCTCTCTCTCTGGGCTTCGCGCACGTCTCTCGACGTGCGCCGCCTCTCTCTCTCTGGGCTGTGCGCGCATCTCTCGATGTGTGCCGCCTCACTCTCTCTGGGCTGTGCGTGCATCTCTCGATGTGCGCCGCCTCTCTCTCTCTCTGGGCTTCGTGCGCGTCTCTCGACGCGCACTGCCTCCCTCTCTCTGGGCTGTGCGCGCATCTCTCGATGTGTGCCGCCTCACTCTCTCTCTGGGCTTAGCACGCGTCTCTCGACGTGTACCGCCTCACTCTCTCTCTGGGCTTCGCGCACGTCTCTCGACGTGCGCCGCCTCTCTCTCTCTGGGCTGTGCGCGCATTTCTCGATGTGTGCCGCCTCACTCTCTCTGGGCTGTGCGCGCATCTCTCGATGTGCGCCGCCTCTCTCTCTCTCTCTCTGGGCTTCGCGCGCGTCTCTCGACGTGCGCCGCCCCCCCTCTCTCTGGGCTGTGTGCGCGCATCCCTCGATGTGCGCCGCCCCACTCTCTCTCTGGGCTGCGCGCGCATCTCTCGATGTGCACCGCCTCTCTCTCTCTCTCTCTGGGCCTTGCGCGTCTCTCGATGTGTGCCGCCTCACTCTCTCTCTGGGCTTCGCGCACGTCTCTTGACGTGCGCCGCCTCCCTCTCTCTGGGCAGTGTGCGCACATCTCTCGATGTGCGCCGCCTCTCTCTCTCTCTCTGCACCTCTCTGTCCGCGCCTCGCGCCACTACTGCGGCCTCTCTCTCAGTGCGATTACACCTCCCTCTCTGTGCATCCCACCTGTGTGTCCCCGCACCTCGCGCCGCTGCATCACTGCGCACATCTCTCGATGCGCGCTATCACTCCGTTTTCCAATTCCTCCCTACTTATACCCGCTCGCGCATAACGCTCATCTCCGTCTCGCGGAAGTATCTGGCTCCCCGTCGCGAGTTGATCGTTGGGGGCCGAGACCAGTGCTCCTTATTTCTCCTCGACTTCTCCGCGCTCAGCAATCTCAAGCTCACTCGGTGGGAATCCCACCCTTCCTCCTTTATCGCCAGCTTCGTCCCCTCAGTGCTTCTTTGTGACTGCGGGACGTACGGACCCCAGCACGTCGGCGTCGCGGTCTTCATTAATATTGGCGAGAAATAGCTCGCGTGCCTCACTCAGTCGTCGGCCTGGCCACGGTTCTCCTCTTCTCTTCCCACGTCTCGGCTAGATTTGTGGGTCCCTGATCTCACACTCTTGTCCTTGGAATTGTGTCGTTTTCTTTGCATTGGTGAATCTCCGTGGTCGCCACTTAATCTCGAAGTACTCACAAAGTCTCGCGCGCGTCTCGCGTCTTGCTCGTGGCTCGTTTTTCATCTCAAACTGACTTGCGCGTACGACGGTGCACCGCTCCGCTGCCACTGAATGAATTTCACGAAGGATGTCTCCTTGCGTACTTCCTTCCCCGTCTTCGAACCCGCTGGCATCGACCTCGCCTTCGGGTACCTGCTACCGCATTGGCAGCCTGCTCGAACTGCATGCTACCGGCATGGAGTTCCTTGCTGTGGCTCTGCGAAAATTGCGGAGCTCGGCTGCGCTCACCCTCTTAAAACGAACTCGTTTTCGCTCCTTGATCAGTTTCTATCTCCATTCATCACTCGCGCTCTCTGAGAATTTGGGTACAAGTTTAACTTCTGCCTCTCTGTCTCTCTGCTCTGATGTGCCTTCGGGCCTCACAAGGTCTGGCAGATCCCATGTCTCATCTCGTTTCTCGTTTACGGCTGGCCGACCTGAAAAGTATGGTGTGCACTTTCATTCCTTTTTGGCACTTTCCAACTTGCGCTCGTGTACGCGATCTCTTGCAGCTCCCCGTTCAAAGACAGGCACATCTTGTCATTGTCATGCGCTCCTTCACCCGTTTTCGAGACGTTGCTGCCCCCGCACATCTCCATGGCGCGCATCTTACGGTGCCGGTCTCCTTCGCTCCAACCAAATTTCAACGCGGACCCGCACGTCCGCTTCCCACTTTCTTCTCACTGTGTCGTTGGGTTATACGTGGGCAGATATATTTGTCTGTGGAGTCTCATCCTTTATATTCATCCTGTTCTCTCGGTTCTCAACTCCAATCTATATCTGGTTGTGAGAATTATTTCTTGTGCTGTCTCTCCGCTCTAGTGTGGGGTCTTCGGGCCCGTTTCGCCCTCGCGCGAGCCCTTTGGGCTCTGGGAGCTTCGCTCCAGCTTGGTTGCTGTGGGTCTCCTCCTCACGGACCCTCAGTGGCCTTTGCGTCCCGGGCTCGGCCGTTGCCGCGTTCCTTCCCTTTCCGCCTCGGGTTCTCCCGCTGCATTGCGCACGGAGCCCAGGCGGCCGGAACGGCCGACCCCCCCGCAAACCCCACACACACTCTCGCACTCTCCCTTCTCACCTCACAGCTCAGGTGCGAAGCACCGAGCACTTCCCTTCCTCTCTTCTCATGAGTCTTCTAGCAGACGATCACCTACCTTGCTGCTAGCTCAGGCAAGGTGAGCTTGCGAGCCTGCCTGAGCGATAGGCAAGGAAGTGAGAGTCAGCGCAGGACTCCCTCGTGGTCTCATGTGTAGATTAGATCATGTCAATCTTATCTACACAGCCACCTCTCGGCTTTCATCCTGCCATCGTCGTCCTCGTCCTCCACTCTCATTCTTTTTCCCCACCCACCCTCCTCTTTTTTCTTCTTTTGTTTCTCGCTACGCTCGGGTTGCTGTGGGTCTCCTCCTCACGGACCCTCAGTGGCCTTTGCGTCCCGGGCTCGGCCGTTGCCGCGTTCCTTCCCTTTCCGCCTCGGGTTCTCCCGCTGCATTGCGCACGGAGCCCAGGCGGCCGGAACGGCCGACCCCCCCGCAAACCCCACACACACTCTCGCACTCTCCCTTCTCACCTCACAGCTCAGGTGCGAAGCACCGAGCACTTCCCTTCCTCTCTTCTCATGAGTCTTCTAGCAGACGATCACCTACCTTGCCACCACAGCCAGATTCTCCGTCGTCGCTGATCCGCGGCATCGCCACACCTCAACGGTACGATGAGGTGCGCTGAAATGGAGTGAGGAGGGCGAGGGTGGATGGATAAGTCCCGCTGAAGTGTGGTTTCGAAGCTGCATGCATATGCGATGAGTTTATATTTGAGAGAGAGTTGCACACAACTTACCGTCTAGGAAATGAAGTTGGATGCAGAAAGATCTTGGGGTATACGTGCATGATTAGCGACGACAAGTTGGGGAATGCGATGCGAGGCGTAATTTGGAGGGAATCGGCGCCGTTAAAGAAACTCGCTCGCGTGCAACTGTGTCTGTTAACGCGAACGAGCTGGGAAGACCGGTAGCCCATGACAGAAGACATAGAGGATTGAGTCTATCGAGCCGCACGCCTGCGCTTCTGGTTTTCAAGCGGAGTCTCGTCGTCCAGGCGGCGCTTCCGAAGTCGGGATGCGGTAGCGTTGGGTTGGGAGGACCCAGCGGTGGAGGGGATCGGAGTCGTCAGCGAGACGCGCGTGGGCGCGACGGGCGCGACGAGGACGCTGTTTGCGGTTTGAAGGCGAATGACACGGTCACAGATGTCGCCCGCTTCCCCGACCTCAGCCGGTGCGGTCGGGGCATTGTATAGACGGCGGATTTGATCCGCTGCCCACACACTTTCTGCTTCCGTTCCATGCGCAATCGCAGTTTTGAGCGCAAGGTATCCTAGACGTCTGAATTCAAGCCGCAAATCCTCGTTCTGACGACAACAAATCTTCTCCTTGGGAAAAGGCGTTAAGATAACCAAACCCTCCAACGAGGTGACTCTGGAAACCATAACATACGGCGACTCGCTACCTTTGCACGACATGAAGTTGACAACACAAGCTTCCAACGTCTTTCCCTGAGCCTTGTGAGCAGTAATAGAGAACCCGGGAAGCAGAGGTAACTGGGATCGGTTAACCGTCACTGTTGCACCAGAATGCGGATGTTTCAGGAACAGCTTGACCGTGTCCCGGAGACTGACAACGTGGTGAAGAGGAAGGTCAGGCATGATTCCTGGTGTGGTATCTGGTGCTTCAATGACACACGATAAGGCATAGCGCTTCCCGTCAGGACCGAGCTGGTAACGTACACTAATTAACTTGCCCACGCATCCGTTGACTACCCCACCAGGAACATCGAAGTTTTGGGATACCATGACGGGCATGCCTATGACAAGGGGGAGTCTACCGAGGCGCGAATTTGACTTGCCGGAATCCAAGTCCATCAACATATCTTGAACGCGAGCATCGGTCACGGGCTTGTTTCTGGCGTGCGTATCAGTTGCATAGTACCAATGAAGTGGCTGACCGCTGGCGAGGGCAAAATCTTGAGCCATTTTTATGTTCAAGATGTCTTTCATGGCATTTTCTGCTACTATAACGGGTGCATTTTTCCACTTCTCGCTTTGCCAGTCAATATCCAAGTTCGACGCGAGGCGGGTATTCAACAGGTCGTAATCAGCATTGGTACACTTCCCTTCACGGAGTCTCTCAAGCAGCTCTACAAATGCTCGGTTTTCTGGTCCTGTCTGGCGCATATTTTCTGTCAACATAACCACTGTGCTCACGGATAACCACAGTAATCTCCGAGCATCAGAGCTGCATGCAAAGTCATTCCCGAGATGTTACGTGCCGCAACCCCAGTGAAAGATGACAACCGGAATCTGCGTTCCTCTCCGCGCGCAATGAAAAAATCTTGGAGAGCATCGATCACTCGCGATTTTCCTGTCCCCCCCGGGCCGCCAAGATGCATTCTAAGTGGCTTCTGTGGTGCTCCCGGGAGACTGTGCTCGGCTACGATGGAGAAGGCGCGTGCTTGCTTCTCGTTTAACCCATGGCGTTGAATTACTGATTGGATGTCTGATGCTTTAAGATCACTAGTGGGCGCTTTTCCTGCATCGCGTGTCAACAGAGTGTCTGCGTCGCGTATGAACGGTTGTGAGGGACCAGACTCAATATCTCTGAAAGCCACACCATCGCGAATTCCTCCTGCTGTTTCCTCGAATGTTGGGACGGTCTCTTCTGTGGGAGCAGCAGTCTCATGCGTAGTGGACCGTTTCCATTGCTCTCGTCTCGATTCGTAAGTCTTACGCCACATCAATTCTAACTCGGGATGACGGTCGGATACTAATGTATGGAACGAGATACCAGATTCACAGTGTTCTGGAGCGGTGCGTCCCCCGATAAGACCCGTGTCTGTGGCATATTTAAGGATAGTAAGAATCTCAGCATTGCTTTCAGTGGTTCTAATTGAGCGACACGCAGCCATGGAGGCCAAATGATCATAGAGCGACTCATCACTTTCTTCGCCGAACTCATCATAAGTCTTCCTGGATCCACGCTGGAGCTCAATAGTGAGGCCTGCTTGTCTGCGGTTTCGACGATTTGAATAATGAGCATCGCGGCTGTCCTTGCATTCATGCAACAACTGCATGTTGTCGATGTATTCCACAATGTCTGGTGAGCATGTCTGTAAAAACTGCTTGTATGCCTCTAACCAAGTTTGTCCTGAGTGGCGCAGATCGTCTGCGTGGCGCCATGGCTTGAACAGGACCAACATAAGCCTAGCATGTTTCTGTTCGGACACGACGGTATCTCTTCGAGGTAGAGCTGGGCCGATAGGAACAACCACTTTACGTTTGGCATGAGGGCGAACCTTAATGACGTGTGTGTCATCTTCCAAATGTAAATTTGTGAAAGGAATCCGGGGCATAGGTCTCCCAGTGTACTCCAGAATACTATCGCGGTTCCACTCCGGGTCTGGATCCTCCTCAAAATTGTCTTCGGTATCTTGCTCATCATCAACGATGTCTTCGTCGGTGTGTTTCTTTTTCTTTTTCTTCTCCTTTTCGGTCTGAGCAATAAAATTCCAGACGTTGACGTCTTCTAACACTTCTCCCCGATTTTGATAATCGCAAGCCTGATTTGCTGTTGGTTTAATCCTGCCCGTGGAGTCCAGAGTTACATGGATCAGATCATTCTCATCTGCAACAACGTTGTGTATACCCGCGTCCTCGAGCTGCTCAGCATCCGCATCCCCTGTACCTTCACCTGTGAGTTGCTCATCTGAATCGTCTTGGGTGTCTTCCTCTTGTTCTTCTTCATCGACCGGTGAAATGTCGCTGCATGGCGCCTTTTTATAGCATTCTGGACTTGGGTCCTCGCTCTCGATGAAACTCTCAAAGCTGGTCCAGAAAAGATTGACGTACTCATGGCTCGTAAAATGATCTTCAAAGTCCATAAGGTAAGAAACTACTTGCTGGGCGGAAAGTTCTTGTTTAGAAATCAGTGAGTGGGCACACCTCTGGAGTAGACTCTTAGCTCTTGCAGTTAAGTCGTCCTCTTCAGCGTTGAATTCTCCCAGTTTCACAACGGCAGCTTCTAGGGCGGCGTACGCAACGTGTGCCTGCAATTGTGATTTGGTTATGTAGTCCGTGATGTAGTAGAGAATGGCCTTAGCGGCAGGTCCCGAACCAATAAACTTTATATCCATGTTGCAACGAATGGCTCGAAGCATGGTTTCATTGAAGTTATTGACCAATCCATCTAAGGTGCGCAGCTCGAATTCACCGGTGTCTGGGTCGAACACGCTGATGGGATTAACGTTGTCTTTATCCAGATCAAACCTACATTCCCTGGGCTCCGGAGGTCCACGGTAATACTTGTAGCATGTCGCGGTGTGCTTATGACGTTGACATCGTTCCGCAAGGTTGTGTAGATCATTTTGCTCCGCCGCAGATTCCTGTTCCGGACTGATTGAGGGACCAGGACCACGAGTAGCACAAGGGTGGAATTTGGAAAGGGGGGTGACAAGCTCTGAGTCAGCGGCCTCGGGGACGGATGTACTGATTGTGTCCTCCAAAAATTCGATCAGCCTTTTCTGAAACTCAACGTTACCGCCGTTCTCCAGCACCTTTTCTTTAATTTGATTCGGATTTAGAGCTCCAGCGACCCAAACCATCATGTGGCAGTGAAGCGTACCACGCCCTTGTGCTTCAACCGTACCATAGTATGCCTTTACAACACCCAATACTCCGCCCTCTTTATTTTCTGAATTCTTGTCATAACCCAGTATGCATTTAATGAAGGCCTTCATGTATATGTTGAAAAAGCGCGCTGCAACAGAAGGATTTTTTGCGATGGTACAAGCCTGTTGGATATAGTTAGGAATGTCCTCAGGCAATAGGGCATCCAAATTGATATCGTCACCGGCCAGAAACTTGACGAGGGGATTGTAAACGTCTGCGGGATTGATTGTGATGTAAAAACTGGGTAGACCTTTCTCAAGCATCAGCGCCCGAATTTCGTTTCTCATGACCAACTTCGAATGGGAAGACCCGGGAACGTGCGAATTAATCACGCTAACCTCCTTCATGAGTCTTAGCACGCGACGTTCCTCTGCTGTATTGGCAGTTACACTGTCCCCCGAGGCAATGCGCTGCGAAACAATGTGGACCGAGGCAGGGGACACGGTACCAAACTGGGCAGCGATGTAATCAAAACTCGCTCGGTCGGCTTTCAACTTGGTACGCAGGAGCAAGGCACGACGTTGAATCATGTTGAAGGCAGTAAACAAGAAAGAATAATGTTCTTGAAACCTTCTATCTGCCAAATTGAACAGATGTTTGATATGACGCTTGAATCCGAGGCGCGAAACACGGTGCTTATCCTCCATGCCTCCCAGGCCGTACGGGAAAAGTGTGGGGTACATCATCGGGAACAGGTGAGGATTGTTGAACTCGTTAGCGGGATTCTTATCGTGGGGGATTTCAACATAGTTGGAGCCAGATTTTTTCATGTGTTTGAGAGCAGCGGAACGAAGGTCAGCGGAAGGCGCATGACCATCTACATCCGCAACGACAACACTCTGGAAAGGAACTTGGGGAGGAGCAGCCTGCAAGATTTCTGATAAATTGGGCACAGACGTAGAGGGCTCTGGAGGTGCGGCCGAACCTGGAACATAGTCAGATGTTGTACTTTCGAGGCCCCTACTGGGAAGTACGTGTTGGATGTGGAAGGGCGGAATTGTTTCATCTGGGAGAGCATCCAGAACGTCTTTGTTGATGGGTATTTCCGAGTACAAATGATTGTGGATTTTGAGCCAGTTTAGAGCGTTGAGAACCTTCTCCTTTCTCACAATTAATGGTGTGGCCTTTGTACGAAGCCACTCGGCGGTAGGAGGCTTGGAGCCAACAAAAATAACACAAACCGGCGTGATGATATCTTCGAGGGAAGGGGGTAGTGATTGCGCGATAGCAGAAGGATTTTGAGGATAAACAATTATATGTCCAATTACACCTCGCTGAGCAATGGGGATTGAGGTTTCAGCTTCGTCCTCCCGCAACTGAACAATCCAACATTTTGCCCGACAAAGAGCAATCATGGCTTCCTCAACGACGGTAAGATCCTTCAGTTCGGCTGGAACAGGTCCTAGGTAATTGCGATTCGCCGCGGACAGAGGAGGAACACGACCTGCTTTGAGATGCGCGCGGCAAGATCGGCAGACGACAATGACGGGATCGTTGGTTTCTGGGTCGGCCTCCAGACTGGATGGGTCGATAAGTAGACTCTTGAAGGGTGTGTTTTCCATGGGCATCGGTGGTTCGGGGAAACGAGCATCAAGCCAAGGGGCTGAACCAGACAAAGGCTGGCTCAGGGGCGGATCTGGTTTTTCACAACTGAAATCGGGTAGTTGACTTGAAATTGCATCTTCATCCATGGCATCGGTTCGAGGGAAGAAGTGTGAGAGGAATGCATGGGTGCTTCGCCTTTTGGGTGATACCGAGAAGATTTTGCGGAGTCCTCGTCGTTTTCATCCGATGAGTGGAGAGACACAGTGTCGTCGTCGTCGTCGTTTTGTTCTTCGGCGTTGACATCTACGAACTTATCGGGCCGCTTTAGCAAATTGATATCAAAGTCCTCTAAGCCAATGGTAGTTCGAATCTTGGCCGGACATTCTTCTGCACAGCTTCCGCACACGAACGTTGCGAGGTTTTCTCGAGAAATTTTCAAAATGAAAATTCTTCAGTAATTTCTTCTTGAGGTGATCCGGAATTACTTGGGGCCATTGCGCACGAAGTCTGGCACTTTCCTTCGAACGGGCAACATGCGCTTTGCCACTGGATGTCAACTCCTCCTCAAACTGTTTACCTGATTTCAATCTGGTCAGGTAGGATTTAAGGCGCTGGCGAAGTTTTTTCATTTTATCCGACTCAGCAAAAGGCACATCGTGCAACCTGAGTAAGCGTCTGAGAGCTTTACGGTGGAGTATGGGGCACAATTGTCTTAAAATGTTGATTTGAAGGCGGGTTGAAGGATCTTCGGAGGAACCGGGAACAACAGCAGAATCTGCAGATTGCGACTGAACAGAACAACAAGAGAAGGAGGCGTAGCCTTCGCGAGCAAGACATTTTCCCATGCTAACGTGCTGAGCGATAGATTCACGGAGAAATTCTTTAGTCGGATTGCCATCAATCGGGAGCCCGTGAGCATTGGCGACAAGCAGGAGGGTACCCTTGGGAAGAGTTTCGAGTCTGTCAAATAATCCATCAATAGTATGAAGTCCGCCTCGTTCTTTCAACAGAACGCGCCGGTGTTTTGCAAGATAACGAAGGACATTGTCTCTAGAAAGGTCTTCTAAACCAAAACAGGCACCGAGGATTTCTGCAGACGAAGGAGGGAGCAATTGAACTGAGGCCGAAATTAAAATACTCTGAGCATAGAACGCCATAGAGAGTGAGTCCAGGAAGGAAGCGCGAAATTGGTGGCAATGACATGTATGGGCCTCCACTGCTAGCGGATCACAGGTTGACAGGCAGCCCCCAGACAAAAAGTGGGAGATAAGGGCATAACGTAGATCGAGGATGGTGGAAGCAGGCGGAAGTTGTATGTGATGGTAACCCGCGAGACGAGATAAGTCGGCGTAGGTCGCAAGAAACAAGTTCTCTCGCACGTCGGAGGATAAAAAGAGACGATTCAGGACGTCAGACCCAGATTCATCTAGAACAGTTTGGCGAGATTGGGCTTTAGGGCGAGATCGAGGGTCAAAGAAGTACGGCTCGGAGTCGGAAGCAGACGGTGCATCAAGCAGTTTTGAGGGACCGGCAACAGGGCCTGCAGCAGCATGCATATACGGAACAAATCCCAGATGGGAGACAGTTTTAAAGGATGATTCATAGTTATTTTCAAAGTCTTTATCAGGGTTCACAGTATATTGTGAGGCGGAGAAATCGGTTTGAACCGACCCCCCATCTAAATAGACAAAGTAAATCGGTGGGTCAAGGGTAAAAGCAGTTCCACGTACACGACGGGTAGCTGGAGGCGGCCCCAGATGATTGAGGATCTGTTTACATGTGAGATTACGAAGAAGGAAGGAGGGGCTGTACATACACGCAAAGGCGGGGCCGAGGCCTGTCGTCCACTCGACAGGCGGTTGGCGAGGGTCTGTTAAAACATTAGATTGGAAGAGCTATGAGCCACTGTACGCACAGGGAGCGGGGCCAGGGGGAGAAGCCCATCCCATGGGAGTTTGAGTATACGCTGTGAAACTCGATTGAGGTGCGGAGGAACCGGGCACTGGCAACGATAAGCGAGCGACGAGAGAACAATTGTTTGTCGCACATGATGGACCCGAGAGCCTCTCGACCTCTGCGGGAATATCAGTTAGTCCTCGGCCGGAACTTGAAATCCGGTGTGTACCCGATGTAAAGATCACCCAAGGATCAAAGGAGTGGTCCAGCCGGTGACCGTCCCGCGTTAGTGACTCGCGGATCATGGAGGCCCAATCGAGGCCGAGAACAACATCAGTATTGCCATTGGATGAGATGTTGCAGCTGAGGACAGTCGACAGAGAACAATAGGGGCCAGCGACAGTGGTAAAGACGAAATGCGGGTGATTGCTCCGGGAGGGTAGACGAGCATGGAAAGCCGCGGAGAGAGAGGAGTGGGGGACAGCAGAGAAGGCCACCGACGGAACGAGCAAGCCTTCGACGTAGAGAGACATTTGGAATAAAGAGTGAAGCAGCGGGACAGCGCCTTTGAAAGGAATCCTAAAAAAGGGGAGTCGCCATCGGAACAAATGCCATCTGCCAAGGGCGACACAGCACAACGGTACATCACAAGTAGCATCAGCGCATCATGAATGGCATCACATTCAAGCCTTATAAGGACGTTTTCGGCCTAATATGGCAAAAGACATCACTGACTCAAAAATCAAACTCGATCACCGTTTCGAGCTCACCCCAAAACCCACTAAAGATAGCGGGAATTGCATTGTGGAAATACAAAGGGAAGATATTACACACTCTACAGTCCTGTAGTTGGCTGATGGCCAGGTTCCTAGTGTGGCCAGGTTCCTAGTCATTGATAGTAGCCTTTTAAAGTCAAAAACTTGGTTTAGGTATACATCCGCGCTGGGCACAATTTTCACATTGGTACTTGAAACAGATTGCCGACAGTCAGGAAATAATATGGCCCTGTTGGTTGTATGTATTTCATTCTTTGCTGACGCCAATGTTCTCTGCACTCCGATAACCCCGATGTACAGACGTACATCAAAGACCTTGGCATGCTGATCACAAGTCATACATACCCTGTGGTCGTTCGAGACTCACTGGTATTTGGGACGGAGCACGAAGAAGTTGAGAAAGACAGGAAACTCATCTTGTCAGCGGGGAAGAAACGCGTCGTTCCGAGTCGCTGGAAGGAACTTGATCGGACGAGAGCCGCGAGTTCTCAACATTGGCGTTAACATGGCACAATAAAATGTTTGGTCTTGAATTAATGGTATAAGTTCTTCCATGTTTCGACCCATCAAAAGATTTCAGCCCTCTTTGGGAGGCGGCTCGTTTCAAACTCCGCTACGAGCGGAGGGAATTACGAGGCCGCAAAGCGGTCGAGCAACTGAGTTGCTGCAACTCTAGAACAAGTAATCATGATCTGTCCACCACCATCCTTTTTTTTTTTTTTTTTTTTGGAGTGTTTGGGATAATGACACTCATTGTGCAGAAGCATTCCAAGCTCATCCACTTGTTTTTCTGGTTGTTTGCCAGTTGTTGCCAGAGAAGTTGTCCAGGAGGAAATGCCGTTACGCATTACGCACTAATTAAACCAGTGTGGGACTCGGGCCAGAAAAAGTTATCCTATCCCATGTCTATCAGTTATGGGCTACATACCCACTAAAACCCCCTCATGTGTCCAGTCATCTGGCAAAGAGGCTTCATACATGAGTAAACCACTCCATGTATTTAGGACCAGTTGTTTTTTGAATGCAAGTGGTCCAAATTTCACTTGATTTGTTAACAGACAGTCACGCTGCAGTGCACGGTTTATAGCAGCTAGCCATTGATTGTGGATTTCCTTCTCACTTGCAATTATTTCTGGACCACCATCTTTTATTGTTGGGATTTATCAGTCTGAACGCAATAGCCAAATATGTCCTCCACCATTCATATTCATTTTTGAAATCAGTATCAGCCTACATAGTGTCGTGTTGCCCTTCACGGGTACCATTCTCTGAATTTAACACGTGCAAGTACCTCCATTTTTGCCGTTTACACAAGGACATCTAGAAAGAACATTGAAAAACATTGACTCGATTGAATGTACCCCCATGAGCACTCACCCTTCACAGTTGCAAGTGTCCCTGCCACAATCTCCGGCAGCGTTGACTGGCACATTGAAAGACGGTCCACTTTCCATTTTATGCTAGATGATGTGCTCCCCTGAAGGAGGAATGGGAAAATATTGATCAGCAGTTCATCGATCGGTTGTACGACAGCCTGACGAACCGCGTGCGAGAACTATTGAAGGCAAAGGGTGGGGCGACCCACTATTAGCTCCTAGTGAGTTTTTTTGCAATTTATTCAGCGCTTCTTGGGTGTTTCTAGCTCAATTTCTGTGTGCTGACTAAAAACAGATTAATAATTGGATCAGTCAACACGACTAAATCCCCCCTGTAGCTCCCAGTTTTGAACCGAATATTACGATGTTTTACATGCATGTAGTACACCCCCTATACTATCGCTCTAACCCTCCAGACCTAGTCAAACGTCCCATTGGACCGGACACCAGATCACTCTTTTACGGAAACCTGGTGATCCAGTACTTTTTCCGAGTCAGTGTAAAAACCTCGAGAAGTGGTATGGCAAAACCGACGACACCGATGTTTATTTTGTTTGTCTCGGTAAGCACACCTCCTTCAGCCGATCTCATATTCACGGCACACTACTTAGCATTAGACTCGAACTTCAAGACGGCCTACGCAGAAGAGTCCTGGAACTCTGCCGCGTTTGAAGAGGGCATGTCAAAGTTCGAGTCTGTGGTACATTTTTGGCTTATTGCTGTGCTGCAGAATCTCATTACATTTCAGTTTAAAGCTTATTATGTTGCCCCCACCGAAGTTGCGGAGCTTCCGGAGGTCGACAGGGGTGAGCCGAATCCAATATATTCATAGAGATCTGACAAACAAAATCAGCGCCGACTGCACCCCTGTTCAATATGGTCATTCCTGGATGCGAGCCAAGGTTCAAGCACGTAAAAACAAGGACTTCGCCGCAGGTAGTCCACATGACGAGCTGAGGGCCTACCTGAATGCTTCTTTGGAGACTCTCGACGATGTTGTACGCTGGTGGGGGTGCGCCATTATTTTTCTCACGTATGATTTATTTACATATCTGACCGCCGATTACTTAGCACCACTCAGTACCCAACCCTTGCGCGTGTGGCGAGAGACTATCTTGCCATTCAAGGCTCTGCGACCGCCTCGGAGCGTGCATTCTCTAACGGGGCACTTACTGGAACTCAGCATCGCAACAGACTCACTCCTGAGATGTGCGAGGCGCTTCAGTTGTTGAAGAGTGCATATCGTAATGGACACATGAACGCGGCGGAGGAGGCCGCTCAGCATGTGGTTGCAGCGTTGGATGCTGCCTTACTCATAGACACTGATGTTTGATTTTTCGTTGCACCCAAACGGGTTGAAAAAAATTGCGGTTCACTCGTGTCCGAACCTGTTCTGAACCCGAACCGAACCCATTGTGAACCCGACCGATGTCCGGTTCGGGGTTCAGCATTTTCAGGCGAACCGAACCCCAGGTCAGGTTCGGGGTTCGGATTTTTTGGCTAAAAACCGGACCGAACCGGACATCGGCAACACTAAGATTCAACGGTGAACTCGAGGGTGTTGATTGTTGAAGACCACGCGCGAAACCACGAAAATTGAGGGAGCTATGGAAGATGGGGGTGGAGAAAGGGAGGACGTGCGAACAACCCTGTCCTGCCTTTTGAGTGAGTGGCTGATCGGGATTCTATATTTCCCCAGGCGCCCGGGCGCGTAACTTTATTCTTGCTGCAGAGGTCAGCTGCCAGCAGAAGCCATCGAAATGGGGTAATTTCGGGAGCACAAACATGCACACTCTGATTCGAGGGATCTGCTTAATATACGAGAACTGATCGCACCGTCCCTAGCTTCCCCATACACACGCTCTCACTGCCTTCATGCTGCAGACAAGCTTTGTGTACTACGTTGTCCCACTGTTCCTGGCGTACCTCCTCTGGAATGTGTTGTCCAAGCCAAAGGTTGGGTCGCAGTCCGTCGTCGTCTTTCATGGATTCATCCTCCCCAGGACGCATTCCCGAGTATCGGACCCAGCGGTCCCATATCTTCCTTCATCGGCGCCTTCCAGTTCCTGACACAAGGGCGGCGCATGGTGCACGAGGGCTATACCAAGTATGCCGGGCGCGTATTCCGCGTCCCGGGGTTCACACACTGGACTCACGTCGTCAGCGGCCTGGAGCGGACGCGTGAGGTCGTCTCAGCCCCGGACACCGAGCTGTCGCTGGACGACGCGGCCAACGAGGTGCGTATGTACCCCGTGAAGACAGCACCCTCTTACTGCCGCCTTCACTAGACCTTCCAGCTCGATTATACCATGGGTACTGACATGGCAATCCATCCATACGGGACTAGGGTGATACGTGGTGCGCTGACGCAGAATCTCGCGCGGCGATTTGAGGACGTTCGGGACGAGATCAGCTGCGCGTTCGAAGATGTGCTTACACTGGAGGGCACTGGTGCGTAGTCGCGTTTTGTTCCCATGTGCCCGCTAAGGGTGCATGGTGCTTCAGAGTGGCAGAGTGTCACAGCGTACACAGCTGTTCTCAATATCGTGTGCCGCACCAGCAACCGCCTATTTGTTGGACTTCCGCTTTGTAAGCGTTCCCATCTCTCCCTGTGTTTGTATTCCCGTTTAACTCTCCGGATCCAGGCAGGTCACCCGAATGGATTGCTCTCAATATCCAGTTTACGATCGATGTCGCGATTGCGGGGCAGCTCATCGGAATCCTTCCGACGATACTCAAACCGTGAGCTCTCCTGATTTTTATGCGCCCAGGGTCCTTTCGCCCGACGGAAATATGCAGTGTTTTCGGTCCTTTCCTGACCTCGCGCAAGCGGAACCTGAGACAAGGGGAGAAACTGATAGGTCCGCTTATCCAGGAGAGACTCGATGATCCAAGCTCTTCCCATGTAAGTAACCCCCTAGTTGAAGATTCGAAGTGTACCTAAGTACCATTGAACCGAAGAACGATCTGATATCCTGGCTTTTGGATGCCGCCCCAGTAGACGGACGCAGAGTCACCCCCATCCTGGAGCGCGTACTCGGAATCAATTTCGCCGCAATCCACACTTCATCCATGGTTCGTGTACATGTGTATCCCTTGTGGAACTTCTTTTAGATGTCTCTCCAGGTGTTAACACATGCGCTGTTCGATCTCGCCGTGCATCCCGAATGCGCGGCACCCCTTCGCGAGGAGGCGGAGCGCGTTGTCGCGGCCGACGGATGGACGAAAGCAGCGCTTGGGAAGATGCATAAAATCGATAGTTTCCTCCGCGAGTCGCTGCGCATGAACGGGCTTGGCATCAGTGAGTTTATTTCGCCCATATCCGAGTGCGAATCGTGCCTCTAGAATACGCCTAATATATCTCAGCCACGGTAGGGCGCCGCGTCACCAACCGCGCTGGTTTCCGCTTCGCCGACGGCACGACCATTCCGCACGGGGAATTCCTGGAAATTGCGGTGATGGACACGCACCACGACCCGAGTAAGTTATCTGCGCTGTGTACATTAATATTAGCTTTTGATGAGTCATCCTTCTTCCATCTGTGGTCCACAGCAGTGTACGATGCCCCGGACACATTCGACGGCTTCCGTTTCTCGCGCCTACGCGATGGACAGCCAGATCAGCAAGAGCGCGGCGGTGTATTCAAGCACGGCATGGTGACCACCAGCTTGGACTACCTGCCCTTCGGCCATGGTAGGCACGCATGTCCCGGAAGGTGGGTTGAATTCCAGAACGCATAAAACAGTATTCTCAATCTTCGCGTAGGTTCTTTGCGGCAACGGAGCTCAAGGCGATGATTGCGCATGTTGTCCTGAACTACGACGTGAAGTTGGATTCTGCCGATGGTAAACGCCCGCCGGATGCGGCGATAGGCGCCGCACACCTTCCAAATAGAACGGCGAAGTTGTGGTTCAGGAGAAGGTCTGAGGTAGACTCCAGAGTAAGACTGTATTGAATTCCGTTAACTTACTTCCTGCAAACAGGCTGAATGAGCGCATGTATATGGTGTTGAGGTCTGAAGTTTCAAAATGGTTTATGCTTCTGGCAGTCTGTCGCTCCTCTTCAAAAGTCCAAAGATCACCGCGGGTACAACGAGAAACATTTACAACTTGGGCAAGATGAAACAGCGAGGACCATTGGTGAGGAATTGACGCTCGGGAATATTTCGGCCAGAGAGATTGAGTTTGGAGAGGTACGAGAGTCACAAAAGAAAGATGGAGGGTGTAGCACGTACGGCGCCAGCATGAACAGCCAACAATCATAGCATAGTTTAAGCCCAAGTGAGGAGGCCCAGCCATGGACAGAAGTGTTGGGACATCGGGCCGAGAATAAACTTGAAGAACGGTTACCGCGGCGAATCGGAGCACTCCTGATCGGGATGGCATTGATAAGGAAATTCCTCGCTGGGAACAGGTAATAGAGAGGCAGAGTGGGACCAAGGCAGCTCTTGATCTGGGGGTGTGCGATGGGAAGAGGCAAGAGCGATTTGATTTGTTGATTCAAGTTTGGTGGGCGGTGACTGCCGATTTCATCACTGTCCACATCAAGCTTGCATCACGCCACGTCTCTCTTCCCGAACGACCACCACGACGACACCTCAGTCGACCGCACCTCAGCGCTAATGGCACACGCCCAGTGTTGCCTCTGCGCCCCAGCCCGCCTCAGTCGGCCCGAGCGACCGCACCTCAGCCGTACCTCAGCGCCGCACCCCAGTGCTCCCCAGCGCCCCAGCCCGCCTCGGCCGACCGCATCCCGACCACACCCGACCGCACCTCCAACTCGACGACCGCACCCCGCCCTTTCCCGGCGCCCGTCCCGACACCCGTTTGCTACATCGCGCCGCCCATCGCGGCCGCGACTGCGCGCGCATCTGACGCATACGCTGCTGTCTTGGCCCGCCTCCCTGCACCCCGGAAAACGCTGGGTCGATGGGAAAGATGGACTTGAAGGGGATGATACGCACCTCATACCTTCGTGTCCTTCGGTACTTGTATCCATTGCGTTCCACGCCCCCACTACTCCTTCCACCCTCCCTCTCATCTTCCTCCCTCCACTCCGTATACATGTCCATGGATCTACGACGCAACGTCCGTCGCCGGTCTGCGTCGACGCCATTGAATTCTGCAACGAATTCAATATCGTCCTCGCATTTTCCGTTCAGCCCCGTCCGCGCGCGCTGCTGCCGCAGTCGACCAGCGTCCGTGGCGTGTCATTCGACACGTTTCGCAGCCTGGCCGTCTCAACCCACACAGTGTCGCGATCTCGGGCGGACTTCACACATCCCCGCACGGCGCCGCCGCTGCACCCCCTACGCTGCATTCGTCATCTGTCGACGTGTGAGTCTACACCGCGGTGCGTTTTTTTTTTTTCATTAACACGCCACCGGACACGACGGGGATGTTACGGGACCAAGCGGCAGCTATCGCCCTACCCCACTTTCGCCCTCCTTCCACTTTCGTCTCTGCTCGTTTACCCGCGCTGCCGTGCACAGCGACGTATTCCCCTGGAGTTGCCTGCTTGATTCAGTCATCTCGCGCTCACAGACGGCCTGCATGTGTGACACCGGTCTAATAGTAGTGGCCTGCGCTGGCGCTGTTAGCTCGCCCGCTAAGTATATCCCGTGGGTCTCGGTCCCGGGCAATTGCGGCTTCCCTCGGCATCGCATATTGGTGGAGCCGCAGTCGAAGTTGTGGCAGAACGCTCCATTACCAGCGGCATTCCTTCCTTTCCATGACCTCGACGTCGAAGAATACTATGCAAGCCCCCGCTGACACTTCACAAACAACCCCGCTACGCAGATTGCTCAAGTACATCGAGGTCCCAATCGACGCCAATGCGGACTACAAGAACGACGTGCGTTTCTCCTCATTCTCCCTTTAACTTCTAAAATACCCATCGTAGCACTACACCAACCGAGATCTGATACCTACTCCCGCTAACCGACGCACATATTCGATCTCCTCCTACTTTATCTACTGGTGCATCAGCGGGATGTGTATCTCTGCCTATACCGTTGGCTCCACACTCCTTGCATACGGTCTTTCAGCACCGCAGGCAATAGGGGCCATCATTATAGGCGCAATATGCACCGGGTGCTTATCAGTGGCATGCGGGTGGATGGGGGAGCGGTGCGTGCGATATAGCGCAGTTCTGGCGGACCATTAATATTTTAATTATTGTTGGCGGTAGGCATCACATCGGATTCACCGTCGCATCGCGCTTTACCTGGGGCATGCGTGGAGCCTACTTTCCGGTTATTGTTCGCTCATTCACGCAAGTCCCTCCGCTCCCCCGTCAAATTTAGCAGTGACTCCAACTGACTCGACGAACCCGTAGCACAATATTGTGAGTCCCCTCTGCGGGATAATATGAATCCTAATTGTTTTGATGACATAGCTGGGATGGCCTACAAGCTTATTGGGGCGGGCAGGGTATGTCTTTCGTTGTATTTTATTGTCTTAACACATATCACTCACCTCTCCAGCTATGACTGTACAACTACCCAAATATTCATCACCGTGTGTGTTAAATTCTTACCGATTGATCAGGTCACTCTCGGCGCGATAATTCCCCGGCTCGCCCACATGTGCGTTGTTATCTAATGCCTCATTTCGCCCCTGCTCCTCCCATTCATCTATCCCCTCATAATTATAATCTTCTGCATTGCCCTTTTTTTCCCTAACTTGCTCGCCTCTTCCTGTAGGACCCACACCCTCGCGGGCGGCGTCCTCCTCACAAAAGACCTCATTGGCATGATGTGCGTCGTTTCCGGCATTCTCGCAATAAATTGACCCTCCCACTCCGCCGTGTCCCAACTCTCAAACAACCAACCAGAATATACTATATATTCTTTATCAGCATCATGCGTATCCCGCCGGAACGGCTGCAGCGTCCGTTCGTCGTATCGAGCGTGATGTTTGGGGGGACGTAAGTATTTTTGCTTTCAACTGATCCCGGTGCAGCTCCTCGCATTCCCCTTTCCATTCTGTGAAACTAACAAACCTAACTAAAACACCGTTTTATACAGTCTCATTGGCCTCCTTGCATGGGCAACCACGGCCGCGAAGGGGGTAGGCCCGCTCTTCCAGAGGAACGCCGAGCCGGCGCATGGGAGCGTCGGGTGGTGGGTCTCTTTTGATTTCGCAGTGGCAATTGTACTCACTTACACACAGGGCGATGATGTTCGGTATAACAGCTATACTAGGCTCTTGGTGCGTTCAATTATCTTCTCCGCCTACCACGCTAATGTTCGGAATATTATTTACAGGGGCGGAGGTACGCTGGGGCAGAGCGACTGGACGAGATACGCTGGTCAGCCGTGTGCGTGCTCGTTCCTTTCTGTCCAATCTCCACCATATAAATTATGCTTTCCATTCTCAGACGCGCCAACCCTCTCGCAACTCATCGCGGCGTGCGTTGTGGTCCTCCATCTCCACCAGCTGATAACTCAAGTTTAATACGTAGCCCATTCTTCATCATCCTGTGCGCCACAGTGGGCATCGTCGTCACTTCGTGCGGGGAGCAGATTTTTGGCGCGCTTGTCTGGGAGCCGTTCGCACTCCTCGCACAAATCCAGGAATTCTAGTATGTAAATGCCCTGCACATTGTATCGACTAAACCTCGTAATCGCAGCCATGACTCGTCGCGGGTTCGAGCCGGGGTGTACGTGCATCTCTCAATGAGTAGGGATTAGTACTGAGTTAGGCGTGCAGCTTCTTCGCGGGCTTGGGATGTGTCTGCGCACAGTTAGGCATCTCGATCGTACTGAACTCCGTGAGCGCGGGGATGGATCTTGCGTAGGTCCCCTTCGCGAATAGCAGGCTCAATTTCTGAACGGATGGATAGCGGGCTAGCGCCCAGGTACCTGAACATCCGCCGAGGCGCGTATGTCTTGGCGGTTCGCATCTGCCCTTGGGCCCATCTATTTAGTTGATTTGAACACTGACTTTCGCACAGGCCTTGGGCCTCATTTCGAACCCTTGGCAGTACCTTTCCAAGGCGGCGACATTTCTCACTGTAATCTCTGGCTTCGGGATATTCTGTGCATATCTCTTTTTGCAGCTCTATCTAGTCTGCGCTAATCACCGTGCAGTTGGCCCATTCACGGGCGTGATGCTCGCCGAGTACGAGTCATTCGTATTTTCTTCCTTTATTTGCTAACAAAACATAAAGCTATCTGGTCGTCCGCCGCGGCATTATCAAACTGGAGGACTGTTACATTGGAGACAGCTCGTCCTTATATTGGTGTGTGCTTTGGTCACAGCATGCATGTCTTACTGTATTAAACAAGTTGTGGATCAGGTATAACGGTGGTTTCCACTGGCGGGCGCTCGTTGCCTGGGCACTTGGTGTCTTCCCCACCATGCCCGGGTTTGTCATGACCATGCAAGATGCGACAGCTTACAATGGCTGGATCCGCATCTTCAATATTGCATTCTTCGTCGGTCAGTCTCGTTGGTCTTGTTCAAGTTTGGTTTACAAATTTCTCTCACTCTGTTGTAGGTCTGGCCGTATCATTCATTGTGTTCTGGATGATCTGCAATATATCTCCGCCACCGGGTGTCGGCGTGGGGACTAATTACCACGACAAGTCGCGCAGTTTGTTTGTCGGGCCTCTGAGCCGGATGGAGCGCCTTGACAAGGAGGAGGGCGAAGGGACTGAAAAAATGGTGGTATCGGTCTGACTAGAGGCGGTACACTGAGTATTGCACGATTACATACAACCTTAGTACAAGCGACAGGCATTCGCCTACCCAAATTAGGAACGGACCAAGAGCGGACCGTGAAAATTCTGTGGCGGCGCAGAAGAAAGCCGGGTAACTCGCAGCTCAGAGCTCTGATGTGGGCTACGAGGGCGCTGGTGCATCAGCAAATTTACAAGTCCTTCCCAAGCACCTCTTTGTAGCTTTTCTGGGTTTTGGCTTTTTTGGTGTCTTTTTTATGGCTTTTTATGGTGGTCTCTTAGAGAATCTGGTTCCAACTCACTGAATATTTTCTTTTTTGGCTCCAAACTGCAGAACAAAACCCATAATCATGATGCACGTCAACGACCCCACCTAAGTATATTGAACCCTTTGAGACTTTCGCTGGTCATTTTTTTAGTTGGAACTATGATACTGTGAACGGAATCTCCGCATTGGCAAAATTTCTTATCTGGCCCACATGAACTGAGAAAGTCTTAAGTGACAGTTCTATAGGGTGAAACCTGTGACCCCGCGACCGGGCCATCGCCTCCGATCACTCCCGGTCACCCGCGTTCAAACTCCGCTAGGCGGGTGCCGAGTCCTCTTTGGCTCTTGGTCACAGCCTCCTCGTCGGCAACCCGATCGTCGAGCTCACTCGGGTCAAGGCCTTTCTGGTGCGCTCGGTCAATGATCGAGCCCTCCTAGAAAGGCAACTCGCCTCGTTCAAACCTCCAGCAACCTGTAAAAGGAAATTATTGTGTCGGAAAATTAAATTACCGGTTGACCGTTGGCACAATTTCCTCCGTTTGTTGTGCGGGTGCTCTGTACTTTTGTGGCTTGGCGTGGCTTGGGCGTCGAAATAATTGTACTTTGTGGCTTGGCGTGCTTGGACGTCGAAATAATGGTACATTGTGGCTGTGGCTTAAAACGTCAAAAGAATTAGTGGCTTTCAAAGAGAAGATTCATTTATTGTTTGAACGACAAGACTCTATGCACAAATTTCAGTAGTTAAACTCAGTGAGTCAGTCCGTTAGATCAATAACTCCCTGGGCACCCAACAAACTATGAGCGTTCTGCAATTGCTGCTCCTCATTTTCGCCCCCTGTCAGGTCAGTGATAGATTCCACTGCATCGAATTCGCACGACGGGATGTTCTCTTTGTCGTCATCAGAATAATCCGAATCACTCTCGAACTCGAGGATCTGTTTGATTTCAGCTGAATTGTGTTCAGTGAAGGCAAACCACGCACATTGTCAGTGGCCTGAAGAGATAGATCCCGTGTGGCGATCCCAATGATGCACCGCGGCACCGTGACAAGAACATAATCGTCTTCGCCAGCAGGTTCGACTCCGGCCTTTCGGACGAAGTTTGCGATGGATATGCGAATTCTGAACATGTCCAATGGTACCGCGGAGTGGATGTCCTTGTGTACCTGTCGATTAACGATTTTTAGAAGTTTCGCGTTGGTTTCCGGTGTTGCAAAAAGCTTCCGTGTCTTGTCATATATGACATACCGCTTCAGGACCTGTCAGAGCTTCGCTGAAGGTTCAAGATTGAATAACACACCGAGGAGATCATTCGCTGAAGCGACTCTGCCACTATAAGGTGGCCGCTTGAGTCAGCGGGGGAAAGCAGAGAGGCAAGCGACGGAGCAACGCACTCCTGGGGTTGATGGATTTTTTGGCCCGGAACATGGCTTCCTAACATGTGTTCTGTTCAGCAGAATTTTAGGAGCCTGCTCAAAAATGAACCGAACATAACTGATTTTTGGGTCTCTTTGAGTCCCAAATTCTGGCTTGAAGTGAGAACTGATGCCGAAAGTAAGACTGGACCAGAGCGAGATGGGATTTCTGGTCAGTCAACGCGAGAGATCATACCTGGATGTCAAGGCATAGATGAGCAGCCGGAAACTAACACGATGAGATGGGGTCTGGACAGTGGACACCGGGTTCCACGCGAGGTAGGCGGAAACTGCGAGGACAAGAAAGTCCAAGCATACAGCGGGGATGGATAGTCCAAGAATTACGGCGTTGTGAAAAGTGGGAGAGTTTGAGCACGCACTTGACATGTTCATCGAAGAGGGCGGTTGTGTGAGGCCTCGAGAGGGCCATGGTGGGGAGCTTGAGGCAATGAGAGGCTCGCGGAACACCTCAATCGCGCGCATTAGTGATGGATATAAAATTTGAATGTCGAAGGTTCGGAGGCAGGGAAAATGGAGTTTAGCACATAAGCTCCGTGCAGGGTTACTGTGATGCGGGCAACTGGGTGATACAGAACACTATCAATCAGTGTAAGGGTTGTAGCGAACTAGCGATGACATCCTATTCAAAGTCAGTGATAAAAGGTCAATGCAGGGTTAATACTAGGGTGCTGTTTATAACTCCCGGACCAATTATAAACGGTTTTTAGTTATCTGTTTATCACCAGGGTGTCTATAAACCAGTTTATAAACACCAAGCGATAATGGTCAAAGTTTGGGCCTCTGGCGAGTTCTTGATGGATTGTCAGCCCACGCTGACCTCAGGTAACAGCTAGTCAGTTGATTGAACACTGATGAGCTCTGGAAGGTGCTTTTGGAGAGAATTTGGCAATACGAGCGACAATTCCAGGATGTCCATCAGTCAGAGGGCTGAAGTTGCAATTAAAGGGAGTAGTTGTTCACTTATTATCGGCATTTTCTTGCCTGAAATCTACCTAAATTGGTCCTCTGGTAGATCTGCCGACCACCGCCACACTGAATTAAAAACCGGGGGTTTTGGCCCAACCATTAAAAATCAGGTTTATAAACAGGTGTTTATAAACAAGTTTATTAAGCGTATTAAAAAATAGAACACTAGAACTTAATACCGGAAGCAACGGGTAGGGGCGCCCGCACGGTCTTGAGCTTGATATGCAAGAATAAAAGCGTTCAAAGAATCCTTCTTTGTTCAAAACAAATAAATGGGCGGAATTAAAAGTGGGCGCCGGATGGGCCAAGAATTGAGCACCCCTATACTTAATATGTGTCTTCAAATTGTACTTTTACACGAAAGGCGTGATAACCGGCCAATAACCGGCACATTCAAGGCACATTAGTGCGCGGACTCCGCTCCGTCCGATGCCTCCTTTGCATTGACGTCCGACATGTCGTTGGAAGAGGTCGAGGAAGCCGTGACGTGGAAGATTTTTGATTGGGTTTGTGGGGCATGGTATCAAGGTCTCGGTCCGACTTTCGCTATGTAGCCGCCAGCCGTGCTTTGGCAAAAATAATAAGTTTTTCGAGTTTTTTTTTCAAGTGTCCAAAAAGGATTTGGAGCGTCTGTCCGAATTAAGGCCTACCCGATGAGGCTGTGTCTCGGCATCTTCCGGTCGCTACCTCTGCAAGCGGCCTCCCTGCAGGGGCTGGAACACCGCCATGTGGCGACCCAAGGTCCCCGTCGTGTCACTGCCAACAATAGGGTGTTGCAAACATGCCGATTTGACGCCCAACTTCATCCCCAACTTTGGCTTGAGACACAGCACAATTTAGGTTGAAAATGTTGTTTGTTGTTTCAGACATTTTTCACGGAAAAAGTAGGTAAAAATCTCAAACCATTTTTACTATTTTTTGAGCTCGAGGTGAAAATTTCAATATTAATGTTAAGAATCGGACACCCACACAAAACCTAGGGGCAACTTCGGCTTGGCGTCGTCGTTGTTCCGATCATACAGTCTGTCACAAAAATAAATGCGCACCCCCCTATCTCAGCAACCCCGTAAGATTCTGGCCCAGACGAAGCTGACACATCGTTGAGAGGGGTCTGGGTAGTGCATTGTACACGTTGATTGCATCAAAATATTTTTATTTACCATCAAACGAGGCCAAATACGGAAGCGTGTCGGACTTTGCTCGACGAGAGATTCTTTTTGGCAAAATCCAAAACACCCATATTATAGCCTAAGGTGTGCTGAGCAACTTAGCAGGTTAAGTTGTGCAAAAAA
This sequence comes from Mycena alexandri, assembly GCA_029233265.1. Lineage (NCBI taxonomy): Eukaryota > Fungi > Basidiomycota > Agaricomycetes > Agaricales > Mycenaceae > Mycena > Mycena alexandri. The sequence goes on along the minus strand of JARJCM010000127.1, from coordinate 197,090 downwards.
TATTCAGGCAATAACTCGCTACAGCGCCCGCAAAATGGCAAAAAACAGCCAAAAATGCGCAAAACAGCCAAAAAATGGCCAAAATCACCATTTTACGGGCGCTGTAGCAAGTTATTGCCTGAATATTTTTTCACAATTTAACCTGCTAAGTTGCTCAACACACCTTAGGCTATAATATGGGTGTTTTGGATTTTGCCAAAAAAAATCTCTCGTCGAGCAAAGTCCGACACGCTTCCGTATTTGGCCTCGTTTGATGGTAAATAAAAATATTTTGATGCAATCAACGTGTACAATGCACTCCTCTCAACGATGTGTCAGCTTCGTCTGGGCCAGAATCTTACGGGGTTGCTGAGATAGGGGGGTGCGCATTTATTTTTGTGACAGACTTTAGTGACATACTGCATAAAATTCCACTTTTCCCTATGTCTGTCGCTCCTCCGTGCCCTTCACCATGTCATCCCTCGCGCAAAACAGGTATGCACGCCCTGTTGGAGACTGTACACTGCAGCGCATTGACAGTGTGTAAGCGCACGGATCTGCTTAGGATTAATCCTTCCAGGCGCCGGTCTTACGGTCGTTCTTCTCGCGCTATACGCGTACGCGGCGTGGTATCCTGTATCCCGGAAACACCTAGACCGGGTCAGCTTTCGTCTTCTCGTGTATGCTCTGCTCGCAAAGTAAGTACCCTCACACTTACCGACTAAACCCACCAACCCATCGTTTCGCAGTCTCACCTTCGGCATCGTATTCCTCATCGTTACACTGGTTCCGTCCCCCGGTTGGGAGTGCGGCTTTCTTATGTTCTTGTCGAATGTAAGTAGGCTCGGCCGCTCCGCGTGAAACGTGCATCTCATCTTACAGCCAACCGCCGGCAGCTAAGTCTTGAGTTTTCTGCGGGAATGTTCTTCTGCATAGGCATCAATCTACCGTAAGCACCACCCGGTCAACTCCTGAGGAACTGCACAGTGACACTCCCCAGATTGGTGCTTACGTTCAACCTCAACGGCCAACAAATGGAAAAATATTACATCATGGGAACAGCCCTCATCAGTAGTGTATGCACCATCATGCCATACGCGTCTGGCCAGTTTGAGTCAGTCCTTTGACCGCGGATGTGTGGAATGCCCCATTGATTCCCATAACCGCGCAGATGGGATAGCGCCGCTAACCAATGCTGGTGGCGCAGCACCGACCTGGCTTCCAGGCTCCGCTGGTTCGTCGGAACGCAGACGTTCTGGCTCCTCTTTGCGTCATTTGGAGAAGTTGTCGCATTCCTAATCACTGTAGGGCATCTAGTTGCATACGAAGTCTGTTTCTCCACATTATGCCTCCGCCGTATGCTGAAATTGACTATAGAGGCTCGCGACGGACCTTCGATTTCGTGCGGATGCCAAATTACACGAGACATACTCCTCCAGCATCTCGCGGAACCTGCGGTTGAGAGATCCTGTCGTACGCAACATTATTCTCCGAATTGGTAAGCTACCATCCGCCTTTCAGGCTCTTGAAATTGCCACAAAGACTACTGACAGGCCTGTACCCCTTCGTGTCATGTCTACTGAGCATATCTACGTCGACCTTGGATCTGCATGGACTGATCCACACCGCACCAACAGAACTCGTACGTTAATCACTCTCTTTATAAAATTAAGCCTGTCCGTCTGAAGCCTTTTAAGCTCCGCTGACAGCATCACACTTTGCTGCGGCACCATTGATCATGTAGCCAAAAAAGATCCCGGCAGTGCAATGCCAAGAATGCCGAGCACAGGCCGACACTTGCTGTGTAACAGCTTTATTTTGAGAGTCTCAACAGCTTTTACAGCTTTGCTGCTTCTTCAAGATCAATGTCACTCTGTCAATGTGAACCGAAGTGGTGGGGCGCAAAGCGCCCCACCGCGCTCTTGTATCTGATTATAATTGACCGTATCAAACGCCTCATCCCATTATAGAATTTGAAATTAGGCCTCGCCGGTGCGTTGCTCGTGCGCTTGCCGCCATATGTATTCAAGTCTTTAGATATCGCACTGTTTTCCGCGCGCGCCCTCATTTATGGCCTGCTCGCTGCCACGGATCCAGTGCGTATCAGTGGTTTCTCAGGCAAAATCCCGGCGCTGATTAACACATAGTCCTTCCTCCGCGCCATGCGTGAGCTACACCCTGGCTCGAAAAATTCGAGCAATTTGGATTCGATTACTCAAGGCGCGGAGCCTTGCTTTTCAACCATCCTGGAGTTTCCCTTGACGACCGTAGAGAGCGGGAGAGGGAAACATGACATGTTGGAATCTCTTGAACTGGGGCAGACGACGAAGGGGAACGGTGGTACCCCAGAACATGGCGGGGAAGAGGAGCGGGCGGGGTTGCCAGTGCATGCATTGGATCCCGTCATGCACAGCCCAGGTGGATTTGTGATAAACAATATTATTTCTCATATTTGAGCTATCAGTAATATGTAATTCATTGGGTGTAGATGATTTAGAGCGTGGAGTAAAAAGTCGAATTAATGCAAATATCCCGACTGCAGAATTAAAGAGCAAGTTCAGAGGAGCACGGGTCCAAAAATTAACTGCAGGACCGCTTGAGGGCTCTGTGGTCGAAGGAGCCCGGAAATGCGCGGGTGATACTGGGTGATAGCGGCTTGACATAGCCGAGGGCATCGGAATGATGCTCGTGGATGCCGAGAGCAGGCTACTTATACTTCTCAAGATGATTACAACGCAGAATCCGGCAGAGGCCCATTCTTCTTCGGGATGAGGTTGTAATTCACACGGTGTGCTACACATGTTCCCCTTTCTTGCTTTAAATTTGGAGGCGAGGACTGCGCATGCGGCCGTGGTTCAAACGAGGTTCAGGTTCGACGATGAATGAAAGAAAACATATCGTATCGACGACCATTGAACGCTGAGCGGGCCCGTTGAATGTCGCCGTACCAGTGAACAAAATCTGTGAGTTATCAGGCGAGTTCAACCTGAAAGCCATGGCGCGTGGTGCACATCCGCCCCCATTTATTGCAGCCGGGCATGGTTGCAGCGCAGACCCGTTCGACTCGAGATGCGGTCCTAAGCTACTCGGCGAGCCTGTGGTGGAATTGCATAATAAGAGCGCCCTAGAATTTAAATAATTTGCCTCATCGGTCCGGGCCACAGGGAGAAGTACCGCACCGATAAAGATGATTGCGTGGTGAGCATTTACTCTCATCGAACCCGTCCCGACCCTCCGGCAGCACGACCGGTCGACTAGACGTGAGGTGGAGCATCGGTGCGGGAATGTTTTTGCGTTGCCTTCGATTGAATTTCGGCAATGAACGGCCACAGCGAGGGGAATCCAGTTGATTCTACGCAATGGGATTGAACGCAGACGTGGGGAGCAGTCTGATTCGAGCAGTAATGCGGCCTGAAGCGAGGGTCCTAGAAACAGCGAATTCCTGTGGGTGAAGTCTGGATGTCGCAATAAACTCGACCGCAAGTAGCTCTTGGAATTTTGAAAAGCCCAATAAAAAAGGATCACACTCTGAACCAACATTGAAGACCCTGTTCGTTGCCTCAAACCGAATTCACTGCCGACGGCAGAACTTCAAAACTCCAAGAGACAAACCAAGTAAACCATTGTGCAAAGTTTGCAAACTAATGTGTCTCCAACTCGGAATCCTCGGGCAGGGCGAGAGCTGCGAGAACCTCCGTTACATATCCCATATCCCACGTATCTCGGTTCTTGGGCAGCTCATTCGCGAGTCGCTCGAGAGCGGTATCCACCCGCGCCGTGTTCCTACGAAGAGGGAAAGCGAGCCAGCCCACACCCCCTGCATCTAAAGTAGTGAATGCAATAACATCCAGGTGCATCCTCCCTTTGCTGCGCGCCACCCGTGCAACAGTGTCCGTCCACAGGACACCAGAGAGACCCTCGTTGCTGTCAAGCAGACATGGCTCGATTTTCACGAGGCCCTTGTCGTCGCAATAATTGTACATCAGGAAGTACGGTTCCCCTGGGTGGGTGTGCCTGAAGACTAGCTCATCCTGCAATACGGCGGTTTTCGATCTTTGGTAATCGTGATTCATAAGGGTGCAGAAAAAGGTTCGGTCGCGAGGGGAGACATAGAATTCGCGGCCTCGTCTATGTGAGGAGGGTCTCGTCGATGAGGATCACAAAAACGAAGTGGAAGCATTACTCACCGCGATACGATCCACAGACTTGGCGATGACCCCCGACACGCCAGTCACTGATTTGGCCTGCTTTGCAGCAATAGTAGAAACTCCCGCAGCCCGAGCAGCGCTCAAATAATGCTTTCGGTTGCATCGTGAGGCGCTCAATGGCGCAGCATGCTGTTGCTGCTGGCCAGACCCAGATGGGTGGGCGTGGGGCGGCGGGTACGGTTGGTACGACGGGATTGTTGGGAGGTTGCTGGAAGGGAGGGAAGGAGGGAGGTCAGCGTCGAAACGAGGGTGAAGGCGATAAGGAAGGGAGATAATAAGAAGAAATGGATGAACGGAAGAAAGGGGGAAGGGACACCGACGCCGACGCGGAAGAAAAAGGTCGATGGACTAATAGTAATAGCGTGCGCACTCCCACCACCCGACGACGCGCCAGCGACGCCGACCATGCCGATGTGGTCACTGGTGGCAAATGGCAGCCGACCGGGAGAATGCAGTGAAATGCAAAAGGCAAATGAGAAAGCAAATGAATGAATGCACCGCGCGGCGCCGGCGCCCACGAGCCCGGAAGAATGCCGCGCAGATACTGCGCCCCGCGCCCCGCGCCCCTGTGTTCCCAAGCTGCCAGCTGCCGGCGCCCACAAGCTGCTCGTGCCCCAGGTACGTAAGTATAGCCCCGCACCCGTCCCGTCCGCCCACACGCCCGCAAGCACAGGCCGCAGCGCCCGCGCCCGCGCCCACACCCAATCACACAAGCACCCGAGCTGCCGCGCCCCCGCGCCCCACGAGCCGCCAACCGCCAGCCGCAGCGCCCAACGGTACACAGGGCACACAAGCGGTAACGGTGGCGTCCCCGTTCCGCCCGCGCGCTGTACATACGTCCCGCACACGTCCCCGTCCGCGTCCTGTCCAGGCCGCGTCCCTGCGTCCCCGCGTCCGTGCGGCGTGCGGCGTACATACGTCCCCGCTGTGAGTACATCCCCATCCGCGCGTCGTGCGTCTGCGTGGCGCGGCGCAGCGTACACACGTCCCGTCCTCGTTCCCGTCCCCGTCCCTGCGGCTGCGCGGTGTACACGCTACGTCCCCCGCCCGCGTGGCGTACACACGTCCCAGCCTCAAATGGCGTACATACCATAAAAGCTAGGCATGACGCGCGAAGAAAGAAGATAAGGGGGAGGAGTGGAGAGGGACGAGGAAGGGGGACGAGGGAGAAGGAAGGGGAGGGAGGGAGAAAGAAGGTGACGGAGGGCAATTAGAACGCGCCAGCGTCAGCGCTGCCCTGACGCGAATATAGTCCGAAACGCGCCCGGGCGTGGGTAGAGTGAAACGAATGCGGCCGGCGCCCACGAACCACCATCGAGACATGTGCGCACGCCACCGCAACATGCATACAGAATGCGGCCGTGCCCCCAAGCACCCAATCCCCAAGCCCACAAATTGGCAGCGACCCCGAACGCGAACGCGAATCACAAGCCCAAGCACAACATCCGAGGCATCCAGTACCCGGCACCCAGCGCCCAACCAGCAGACAAACCCGCCGCAGTGCACAAGGATACGGACGCGAATCACAAGCCGCTGCCTGCAGCTCCCCGCCCGCGGTGTGCCTGTGCGTCCGAGTCCGTCCAAAAAGGCAAGCCCCAAAAAGGAAGGTGCGCGAGCTAGAACTCTAAGTCTTCTTCGGCCTCATCGAAGAAGAGGCAGGACGGAGGACGGAGGACGACGCCACGAGATGAACGGGACGAGCGGGCGCAAAGAGACGCGGAAAGGGCGAGAAAGAGGAAGAATGGCGGGGAGGAAGGAAGGCTTAGGCGACGTGCGCGACAAAAGAGAAGAAGAAAAAGACGAGGTTCTCGTCCCTCGAAGAAGATGCACAACGACGTCACCACAAAGTTGAAGAACGCGCGCAAAGGACTCGCAAATGGTTCGGAAGGCGCCAACACGCAGACTGCGGACGACGAGAAAGGACGCACAAAGGGGGAGAAACGAAAGAACAGGAAGAACGCGCAGGAAGAATGCGGCACGAAGATGCGGAAAAGCGTACCCCTTGACCCGCGCGCAAAGTCGACATCGCCAACGGACCGCGCTTGTGGGGGAGTTACTCGCGGCGCGGGCGCGAGTGCATGGACTCGAAGAGGCCGTATTTGTTGCACAGGCGCAAACGCGTGTCAGCATTCATGGTTGCAAAATCGCGGCAGGGGAAGCGGGAAAAGGTGCAGTGGTGGACAGTAGAGAGCAAGACGCGCACTCACCACCTTCCGCGGACTCAAATTACTCCTCCGCCACGTACTCGTCTCGGTCGTGCAACAATTAAAACACCGCCCTCCGTACGCGGTCGCTCAGCTTGGTCGCCGGCAGCGATGGGTTGCGGTTGCGGGGGCAGGGACGCGCGGGCTGTGCTGGTGCGGTCGTGCTGGTACGGGGACACCAACGAGCGGCGCTGTGCGCTCATGCTCTTGCGGTCGTCAAAGTTGTGGTACGCGGCGGGTTCAACAACGTCGTGTTCTCGTGAGTGTTTCTGGTATTTAAGCAGAAGGGACCCACGTAGACAGACGACGAGAGATCCAATCTGTTGATGATGGTTGGCACAAAGATGTTGGCACTGTTTGGCAAGAGCACAGCCCCCGCGACTCACACGGCCGTCATTGGACTCTCTCACATCCAGCGCTCATGTTCACCGCGCTCATTTGGCTTGGAAATACGCTCGAAAACTATCCATCAACACGTTGGAGAGCACCTCGGTGTCTCGGGAGGAGAAGAGCCAGCGGGGCTCGCAGCGGGAGGGTGGAAGCAGGAAGAAACCCAATGTGATTGCCGAGCTACGACATGAGAACATACTACAACACTCCTAGTTACACGCTGCCAACCACGCCACAGTCACCCCCCTCCAAAAAACGTCGGAGCGAAGCGAGCGACGAGGCGCGACCACGCGCCATCCGACCTATGCAAAAGAATCTTGGTGCCGGCAGTGAGTTACCCACCCCATTGCGAAGCTGATAATCGCTGGATGAAGAAACTCTGTAAGAACAGGTTCGAGAGTAACAAATGCCACGAGTGTGCACAGAAAAACCAGCTGATCAGCGGGCAGCTGTGCTAGATAATCTTGGTCCTCCGGCCGTGGATATGGCCCAAACACGACCTCGAAGAGGTTCGAGAGCGCGAAGGCTGCTTGTGGCTGCTCTGAAGCACATGCGAGAGCGAGGTCAGATCGGACCTGCCCATAGGATGTCATGCGAGGAGATACCACGGAAGGTACTGAGGTGTTAGCAACAGATGGTGCCGGTGGTGGTGGATGGCAGTGGTCTAACCATGCATTCACAAAGTCGGCTATTGCAGGCTGCACAAATCCCGTGAAGTCTGGTTCCAGGCGACAAATCTCGGTGAGGACCATCAAGAAGACAAGCTGGTCTGGGGGAAGCAGGTCCAGAACCTCCTCACGCTCGTCGTATTCCTCAGGAAGATGCACACCCCAAGCAATCTCCGAGACTGTAGAGCGCGCAACCGCAATCCAGGGGTACTCGCGTGCGCAGACAAGGGCGAGGCCGGACTGAACGGGGCCGTAGAAGGTTTCGCCAGGGAGAGAACGTTCGTGGGTTCGAAAGTTGGAGGGAATGAAGTAATATGGATCATAGGGCAGGGGTACCGGACGAGGTAGCACAAGAACGGGGATGGAGTCATTGTCGGCGGTGGAGAGAGGGACAAAACGGTGTGTGGGAGATAAAGACGGAGGTGGAGGCGGTGAGAGCGGATGGTAATTGACCGCTAGAACGTCTGAATAGACGAACGGCCTCCGTGGCAGTGACTTTGGGAATGGTCGCGGCTCGCGACGCAGCGGCAATAGACGATGATTTCGTCGGCGAATGGTAGACCACGGGTGGGATGTGTGGCTCCGGAGGGCCGACAAGTCGCGTGGTGGCGGCGTCGAGGGGGCGGCATAGACAGTGTGGATGGAAATATCCGGTGTGTCATCATACCAGCTCCGCGGCGGGGAATGTTGTGCCAAGGGTTTTGGCATGACACGTCAAATGAAAAAGTTCGGAGACAATGGTGGGGCCGTGAATGTGCGTCCAAGGACGCGGTCGATACGAGTGGCCGGTGACGGTATATGCCGAGGATGGATGAGTGGGTGGTAGGTCGAAAAAAGCACTGGGAAATCTGCTAGCAGCAGAGGAGAGAAAAGTCGAGAGTCAGGGCTCTGGAAAGCCAAGGGAGCCTATCTGGGCCAAAGGACGCGTGGAGAAGAGTGAATACCAGTCCAATCACCAGATGGAGAGCACCTCGGTGTCTCGGGAGGAGAAGAGCCAGCGGGGCTCGCAGCGGGAGGGTGGAAGCAGGAAGAAACCCAATGTGATTGCCGAGCTACGACATGAGAACATACTACAACACTCCTAGTTACACGCTGCCAACCACGCCACAACGTTTGATTCCGAGTCCCGGGTCAATGGTACATCGTGATGGGCGTCAGGATCACGGACCGTCATCATCTTCGTCCCGCCTTGACCTCGTCCTTGACCTCCCTGCCGAACGCCTTCCTCCTACTTCAAGTTCACACTTGAAGTTACTTCCGCCCGTCAACCCTAAACGTTGTCTTCTGGCTTTCTCAAGCTCACCTCCCAGCATGATTCGCACCGCCGAACTGCTATCCTCGCCCTGGACGACCTTCGGATTGGCGCACAGAATTCTATTGCTTTGCTGTAGCTGTTGCTTCGATGTGGTATCCTTGAAGATAAATTCTGGTCTCTTCAACTCTGCAAGTGCCCTCTCGAACTCGGGTCTACTTCGACCGCTGTGGTATGGGGATCAACTCTAAATGGGTAAACCGTCAAGCTCAACGCCCAACCACTCCTAATAGCTTTCAAGGATGTTCTGTTCCTGTTTGCGCCCACCCGCGAGAGCTCTTGTACACACCCAAATCAATTCATCATATAAAATTCTGCGCTCGGACAATCCGGCCAGAGGCCGGCGCTTCGAGCTCAGGTCCATCCAAACTAAGTCAGTCCCTCTTTTACCTTCCACTCTCGTTGTTCTGCCTTGGTTTGTGCACATGTGTCGCCACCACTGGTACATCGCTCCCATCGCTCCCATCGCTCCCCATCGATGTACTCTGTTTGTCGCGCATATTTACTCTTTCCGCCACCGCACGTAATTACTTCCACCCCGTCGTCATCGTTCTGGCGCATGGCCATACCTTTCCTCAATGTTCGATATCGACGCCTATCTGGGACGATATACAATTACACAAGATTCAACCACAGTCGAGTCGAGCTGGGATCGCGTCCTCGCAGCCTCGGGCCCAGCAAGTTGATTTAGCGGACTCCACCTCGAGTTTCGAGCATGGACTTGCACATCCACTAGACTTGAACTGGCCACTGTCTTTAGTTATTTTATTTCTTGAATGCTGGTCGCTAAATCCGGCGAACTAGGTGCCCGAAAGCTTTGCTCCGCGTCGTCTGCGTTCAACTGTGGGTGGGTTGGGTTGGGTTGGGTCGCCGGGCGCGAGGGTGTGTGGTGAGTACTCCAAACCCTGCACCTCTTATCATGCCAATCCCCTCTCACAAGCCGGTCTCAGTAACAAGCTTTGAATGGGTCAACCCTCCAGCTCGGCGCTTAATTAGTGGGACAGCATCATGATCGTGACACGCATTTCCGCGGTCCCATTACCGCCGACCCACCCTCAAACGCTCTTTACGCCCAAGTCAATCTGTTTTGCGCTCGGATAATTCGGCCTGGGGCCGCCGCTTCGAGGTTCATTGCATTTTTCGTCAACACAGTCCGTTCTCGTCTCTGCTTTGCTTCTGTGAACCCCGGCCCATCGCTCTTTCCTCTTTCCTCTCCCCTCCTGGTCAATCGAATCTATCCATCCATTCGTCGACGCTCGACGCCGCCCGAACTTGGACTTGCATTTCTACTGGACTTGGGACTTTGTTTCCTTTCTTGAATGCCCACCGCGTCCGCGCGTACCCGCAACACCACCAATCTTACAACATAATACCAATTCCCACTCGATTACTTATTTACCTCCCTCCGTACGAATGGCTACCAAGTATAATAACCTGGGCCGTCTGACTGGAAGCGCGCTGCTTACTCAATTCAATTCCTTGGATCCAGTGATGCTTGCACCGATGTCGGTGAATGAATTCGCTGGGGACGCCACTGTCGGCATACGGTGTTCTTTATGCGCCATTTCTACGTTACACACCGAGTACTAGCTCCAAATACATCAAGCCTCAAATTACTCGCCAGTTGTGAAGGAAGGCCGGTGGTTGTGGAGCAACACCTGGAGCGAGGTAAATGAAAGCACTGAGTAGCCTTCTGCTCGCCATATTATTGGGTTTTATTCCTCTCACACACCGCGTATTATTGCAGTGGTGGGTTCGAAGTTGAATATTCCGCAAATGATTGGGTTTGATTTTTTTCACACAGCGTACGTGGTTCTCGAACCAGTTGAGAGGGGGTTGGCAGTATATGCATGTCAAATTAAGGAATAGCGTCAAAAACAAGAAGGTGCGTGCTAATTCGACTATTTACTTATATACGACTAGTGCGAGTCAAAGGCTAGTTCCTCACCTCTAGGACAAGCGTCCAGTCGACGTGCCCATCCTCTACCGGTGGCGTAAACGTGACCACAGAGCTACTTCCGGGAGTCCCGGAAGCAACTCCCGGACCGGGACAGACAAGGCTGAACGTCCTGTATGTCCCATCCAACGGGTTGAACCAGCTTGCCTGCGTGCCGTCACACCCCGACACCAGACTCGCCGTGTCGATGCTGAACGGCTTTCCCGTGGGCGTGTAAACCATGATCCAGCTTCCAGCACTATCTCTCATCGCGGTGACCCGCCTATCGTCGGCCCCTGCGTCGCCCGTGATGATGTCCTGAGCCGGCACGCGCTGGAAGTAGGCTGCGTCTCCACGGTCCATGATGGCCCTCCCCACCCACTGTATCTGGCCGGATCCCGGCAGCACCAGATCAGCCAGCCAGTCGTCGCCCGGCCCCGAACCATCGGGAGCATACAGCCCCGGGATGGCAAACTGCATGACTGCGTCCGCCCCGTATGTCAAGCCTGCTGCGCCAGAGAAGACCTGTTTCCGAGAACACGGGTGGTCAGTATAGGAAGACGACAGGGAGAAATCGACAGGGACTTACAGCCTGCCAGCTCCCAGTTCGCACATCACTCGCATTCCACCACGGGTTTGCGCCGTTCCCATTGTCGTACCTATTCTCATAATGCGCCTCATTATCAAGAACAGGTCTCACACGGGCACCCTGCTGTGCGCCTGCCGCGTACATCTGCTCGATTGGCTCCCAACCGCGGCGCGCGTTCCACCAGGGAATCGGTGGGTTAGGTGGAAAGTCGGTGTGGCCTGACTGACAGGAGTCGAGCGTGAGCCACGATCGGTCACCCAAAAATGCGCTCGCGAATGCGAGTGGCCCGCCGCTAAACCACTGGTTGGTCGGGTGGATTGTCAGGAGTGGGGACCAGGCCGTGCCGTTCCCAATGGCATCTTGCTCGCCGGCGGCGATGCCCATGGCAAGAGCATCGTATACAGGCGACCAGTCGACGACCTGGTACGTGGGCGGCACGCCGCCCGCGGCGTAGTCGGCTTTCACCGCCGTCTTGTTCTCCCACCAGGGGTTGGTGTCGGCGACCAGGGTTTTGGGAAGGTAGGGATACCGCTGGCCGATGAAGTGCCCGAAGGTAGGGGCGGTGCTGGCAGTCAGCACGCTCGGGTTGTTGGCTGCGGATACCATCAGCGTACTTCCACCTTTTCTTACGCACACGCAAAAGCCTACCACTGTCATGCACATATTGCCCCCATGCAGGCACCATGCAAATCCGGATCCCCTTGTTCCAAGCTAGCTCGACAATCGAGTCGATGTAGGCCCAGTACGGCTCGTTCGGCTGCTCCACATCTTTGCTAACAAACGGCAGGTCGCCGTTGCGGTTGGGACTAGTGATTCCGATCTGGGTAAAGCCAACGGCCAGGACCACGTTAAAGCCTTTACTGGCCCGGTCGGACAGATACGTCTCAGCCTCGGTGTAATTGAGGCGATGGAATAGTAGCCAGGCCGTGTCGGCCTGCCAGAAGAACGGCCGCCCGTTGGTGTTGCGAAGAAACCGACCGTCGGACGATGGCATGAGGCCATATTCGGGTGGGACGTTCCATGCAGCCGCCACAAAGACGGGGAGTACGATGGACAAAAGGCCTTCTTTGAGACGCATGGTCAAGCAGGGGTCGGATTATGATCTGGTTTCGATTTGCGCTTAACTCTTCGGGCCGCACGAGTGCCACCGCGTCCCGAAGCCTGCAACTCGTGACCCTCGTGCAATGGGAGGCTTCGATCTTCAACCAAAAAGAGGTTGCACCAATGAGGTATTAGGTGCAGAACCACGGTCCTGTTGGCGGCCGCGATTTGCGCATGTGGGCCTTGGTCACCAGCAGTATCATATTGAGCCTAATAATGCGAGCCAATGCGGGTGGAGATAGGCTGAGATGCACCCGAGATTATCACGGGACAACCACTGGCCGAGGAAACCCCGTTGGCCACATTTATGATCTTATTTAATCACTGCCAACGAGAACATGGTTTTGTGGACGATTTTGTATCACAAGTGCAAGGATTTAACCAACAGAAAAGCTCCAGACAAAACTAGCCATCAAATTGGAGGGTTCGGCATACAGGAAAATCAAGTCTGCGAATCCAGATATAGTCGTCGGAATTGGTGTTGAGTCCACGAACCGTGGGAACAGCGCGGACCTTGGTTAGCCGGCTCGATCGGCAAGTGCTCGGCTCACCACGAAGAAATCAAAAATGCACAATACAGGCTGGTACGGCGCCACACGACTATAATGATATTTCGTGAAAAATTGCTTCATATGTAGTAGAAACATTTGTTGTTGCAGTAGCACGAACAAACGCGATTTGTTGTGTGATTGCCGAGTGTTGCCGGGCCGGCCTCGGCGTTGAGCCAATTCTCGCAGTTCAAGCTTGGACGGTTGAAATAAACCAAGCACGTGCAAGCTAAACAAGGCCAGTCCTTATACTTTAAGTTGAGCCTGGTACTTCTCTGGCTGCATGACCTCCTCTGCCTTGACGTAATGTAGGTAGAACTGCATCTTTGCCCGGTTGTTTCTGGTGAGCTGCAGATATTGTGAGCCTCAAATCGAACTTGGAACAACATATTCTGACGTCCCCCACAGGGTCTGGTTTCCATTTGCAACTGACCGATGTGTAGTCAGCCGTAAGTGAAAATCGACGCGCAGTGATCCGGACATCGGCAGCGTTTGGGTTGGAGTGTTCGGCTTGGGGCGGGTAAAGCATATTGACCATGTGAATACAGTTGTACTCGAGAATACCCTGAGTTTACGGTAATAGGGCAACGGTTTCTCTGTACCTTCATCCCCTTGTAAGATTTCATGGATACAAAGGACTCGTATGCAAACCAAACTCGGAAAACTCCTGGGTCAAGGAGCAAAGGGGAGGGAGAACTAAGGTAAGTTCTAACCCATTGGCTGAGTTCTCACCTGTTGGAACTTATAGATGCTGGTCGTGGTGAGTGGCTCGTGCTTTTGGTGCATTTTGTGGTTTCATCAGGAAAAACCTCCCTCACAATTGTTTGCAAAAGTTTTACAATTTTTTTTGTGGTTATAAAACTTTTGGTAACTTTTACAATTTTCGGCAACTTTGGTCAACATTCGCACAACTGTTGCAAAAAAACAAGTGTGCCACATATTATTTGGCAACTTTTCAGCAAATTCTCAGTAACTGTAAAGGTATTCTTGTGAATGATACATACCTCTCTCAATTTTGAGTTAGGCTCATTTGGAACCGTCCTGTCTTCAAGTAATTGAAATTTTGAAACATCCATTTTCTAGTCAATATACACCGCCGGAGGCATTGGGCTCTAAAAATAATATTCATGTTTTCCAGGCTTGACAGTCTCAGCGGGTATTGGTTCGTTCCATGTGCACAACACGCGCGCGGCGCCGATGGTTTGCGTAACTTCAAAATCTGCCAAGGTTAACCGAGTCCCGCCCTAAAGTCCGTCGGATCAAAAAACGGACACACGTGGCCGTGAAAGATGGTTCGTTTTGATTCTGTCACAACCAAGTCACAACAATGCACAACACCTTTCTTCTTTTCCCTCCATCTTCCTCTTCCGTCCCGCCTCTTTCTCCCTCACCATTCCCTCTCCTGACTTGTAATACATCCTCCACAACCCACATAACTCACCCATCGGCATCCCGGCAATCCTGCTCCAGTTTGCGCCACCTCATTTCAAACCCCGACTTCACCATTCCCGTGCAACACTTCCTCCCGCAGATGAGCACCAGCACACAGACTCAAATCACTCCTTTCGTCAGTCCTCCTACTATCCTGTTGCCGAGCCTTGTTATCGCACCACCGAGGGTGGCTTTTGGTGTGTCCGCTGTCCACACTCTCTGGATTGCAGTGTTGCGAAGGTCAGGTCAGCTGCTTGACCTGACCCCGGGGTCAAGTAGTCAGGTCAAGGTCAGTCAACTTGGGTAGGGCGGGTCAGGTCGGGTCATTACTGTACTATTTCGACCGTAGATTCAAGTCACGGGTCACAGCGGTGGGTGAATTGAAGCTACTTAATGGAGGTCACAGGTCACCGGGGAGCTTGAATTAGTGACCCTTTTACCCCGCCCAGGGTGCAAAATCTCAAAATTTCCTCCAATGTTAAAAATGGCTCACCCATCGTGAATCCCTGCAGGGTTCTCTCCTTTGCACACTTGCTAGTTCAAGTTTGAGCCCTCCCAGGCCTACTGTGGGTGTATTGGTTGAATCTACGCTGAGTTCAACATTCAATCAGTTGAATGTTTTGAATGATAAAAATTGTGGTCACAGGTCCCAGCCCACTTTGAATCTGTTGAAAGTTGAATCTAATAGGTCACAGGTCACAAGGCCTGAATCTACGGTCGAAATGGTACAGTAGTTAGTAGCACGTGTCCCATCAACCAATCAATATTTTATTTTTACTCTCCCGCGTCTGCATTTTGGCATCACGGAACTCTACGACCTCGACAAAATATTCACCGTATCCTCAATCGGCGGTGTTTCGCCGTGGGGCGGGTCTTTGTTGTCTTACCAGGTGGACGGGACGTCGGATTTGAACGATATAATGGAGCAGTTTGAAGAGGAAAGCCCGGGACAAGCGGATTCGGACACAATCGTAGTCGATGATAATTAGTATTCAATAACTTGGTACATTCATAGTCTACTCGCTGCAACTGAAAAAAAATGGCGCGGTGACTTGACCCCAGTGGTGACCCGGGGTCAGGTCAGGTCAACTGGAGGCTCGATGACCCTTGTCTCTTGACCAGGGGTCATGACCCGGGGTCACCGCAACACTGCTGGATTGTGCTGACTGACATATTTTCTCTCTTTCTCATTTTCACTCCACGTTCGTGGTCCAGTGAGTCTGTCATTACCCTTTCCCCCTTACCGCGCCCATGCTGATGATAGGTTTCGACAGGTGCGCGGGTTTGCGATTGCGAGGCGAGTCGAGTTTTAGTCGACAAATGTATGTCTTCTCCGCTCATATTCTCCGCGGAGCAGCCTGATAGCGTCTGCTCATAGCATTGAACCAGTCTGACCCACACCACGCCCGGCCTATAAACGGTGTCAACGTCGTCACGGTGAGGAATATCGCCGGTATTATATTCGATGGCTAACACTCGCCCCTCGCAGTTCACACACTTCATCAATGTCCGTCTGTTTCTTGGACTCCTTCCTTATTCCAAGGGTATGTTGCTGTTTCCCATATGTCTGTCTTTGTTTTGTTAAGCCACATCTTTAGTCACGCCACAGTTTTTGTCATCAAACCCAATGCAATGCCACTTCCGACCAAAAAGGTATTCCAATTCCCTTGTGCCGATGTTCGCCGGGCTCATTCTCCAATAAGTATGGTCGCGTGTGTGGGAACGGTTGGGTTGTAAGGCGCCGGGTGGTCATCATCGTAGTGTATGTAGTGTGTATGTAACATGTATTCCGTAGTTTCTTTTGCAATCCAAGCTGTTTTCATCCTCTCTGTGTGTTTCTGAGGAACCGACAACAGACTGTGCATCAGTAATTGTGGCAAAGGTGCGCGAACTTTGCTGCAACTTTACTGCAACTTTTCTGCAACTTTTCTGCAATTATTTTGGCCGACAACATGATTTGACTAAATTTCAGCAACTTTAGCAATTCGAACAATTTCCGGGAATTTTCTGCAACAATAGCAAACAATTACGGGGGGGTGGGTTCCCTGATGTTGAGAATGTGGTTTTAGCGGGATTTTGTACCCGCGGTTTGAGATTTGGAGGTATCTATATTGTCCTTTAATGGTTTACATGGTTTGCATCTTGAGCTGAGGGTTCCGTTTCCAACAACCAAGTAGTAACACCGGGGGCAAATGTCGACGCACCTGAAAGCCGGGTACACAAAGAAAATTGTGAGGTGAACAAGGGCCAATTTATTTGTGCACCGCTTGTGTGCGGCCGATGCGCGCCGGGTGTGCATTAATCACACCCGGCTTTCAGGAGCCTCCATATTTGCCCCCGCTGTAAAAGGGTGAAAATTGTGCCGATGTTCGGATCACTAAATATTGATGTTTACTCCGGCCGATTACTGTGTGATAAGCTTCAACAGAAAAACAGAAAACACACACACCAAGATGACTTCCTGGCGCCCGCACCAGCACCTCCACTCTTCCGGCACGCTCCCCTCCACGAGCCAAAAGCACGCCGCATACTAATAGCACCACCGCCCGTACACGTCACGTGTGATATTGAAGCCGTCGTCGAGCGCACCGACAGTGAATCTCGTCGCCCGCGTCTGCGTTTGCTGAGGCAGTGCTGGAGGCGCGTCGCGTGAGTGCGGCTTGCCTGGGATTCCGTTGAACCCGTTCCCATCCCGACGCCGCCCATGCCCGTCCTCCTCCCGCCGCGCCTTATTCCGATTTCCCTGCGGGTTCCCGTACCCTATCCGCCCGAATGGAGGGCGCGCAGCAGCGGTCGCCAGCGGGTCGTTTCGAGACGCGTGGTGAGAAGGGAGAACCATCGTGGCGGTGCTCGGATCAAACGTCCCGTCTTCCTTCTCTTCCCACCACCATACTCGGAGCTCCGTTCGCCAGCCAGGGTTTTCCTGCGGGACCAGCGGGTCTCAGTCACTCTAATAGCTGTTGCCCCACCACCCCGCCCTTCTCCCCCGCCTCAATGCCCGAAATCTAGTGCGGACTGCGAGCCACGCAATGCAATCAATCTCTTGCGCTTGGACCGCGCTAAGAAGGCTATAGAGTATGTAAGAGGCAAAACCGCTTTTCTGGGGTAAAGCTCCGTGTAAGACCGAGAAAACAGCGCCCATGAGTCATCTACATCGGTCCTAAGAACTCTCCGAGGCAATTTTTCAACTATAAAATCAAGTTACCGCTGTACTCAGCCTTGTCCTCCAGGCGTAGACGGTGATTTTATATATTAAACACCTCTGAATTAGAGGTGACACTTTATATATAAAACACTCTGATTAGAGGTGACATAACTCTGTGATAGATGTCTATTTATTAATAGATTTCACACCGTCCAAAATTCGTGTTTCTAGATAGATTCCTCACCCTTGACATTAACCAAAACCCTGACTCTAACCTCTAACCTCTAACCCAGACCTCTAACCACTAACCCAAACCCAAACCTACTAACCGAAACCCAGACCCTAACCCCTAACCGAACCCGGACCGGTAACCAAACACTAACCGAGATCACGTACAGCACATGTCCGCGGAATGGCTGCTCTACAAGCGGTCCCTCTAATCAGAGGGCTTTATGCATTAAAGTACTACCTCTAATCAGAGGTTTAATATAGAAAAACACCAACCTCTGGTGCGTCCTCTGGGTTGTTGAGCTCAGGCGTCTTGTCATTTCCTCGTCCTCGTCCTCCTGTCGCCCTAGTTCTCTCCTCGTCAATCGGTACCGCTAAATGCTTGACAAGATGTGTAAGGTTCTCCCGCACTCGGGCCGCAGTCCTCTCTTCCTGGCTCGTTCCGTAGTTGGCTGTAGTCTATTAAAGTATCAGTAACACGGAGAGCTTCTACGGTTCCCTCGCGTTCCTCTCATTACTGAGTCTCCCACTTGTGTGCTTCACTCGGACAGGACCTGAAGCCTCACAAGATGCATCTTACCACATTATTATTACCGGCACTGCTCGCCTTCGGTGCCCTCGCCGCCGAAAACCCTCACAGGCGCGCCGCAACTCTCAAGAGCAGAGCGCCCAAGAGCGCCTCGAAGCCGGCAGCCCCGGTGAAGCGTGCCCTGAGCGAGGACTCACAGTTCCTAAACTCAAACAGCGAGAGTGAGTGTATTCGTTACTCCTTGAGGTTGAGCACGACCCCTCTGACCCCTTCCAGAGTTCGTCGTCAACGGGACCGGCGTGCCAGAGGTCAACTTCGACCTGGGCGAGTCCTATGCTGGCCGCCTCCCAATCACCAGTCCCAACATCACAAACGCCACCGTCAACGAGCTCTTCTTCTGGTTCTTCCCCTCGGCCAACGAGCTCGCCAGCAACGAGATCGTCATCTGGCTCAACGGCGGGCCGGGATGCAGCTCCATGGACGGGCTGTTCCAGGAGAACGGGCCCTTTCAGTGGCAGTCGGGCACCTTCGAACCCCAGCCGAACCCCTTTGCCTGGACGAACCTGACCAACATGGTGTGGATTGATCAACCCCTAGGCACGGGCCTGTCGCTCGCGGCTCCAGGGGCGCCGGCGCAGATCAAGAATGAGACAGATGTCGCGAGGGACTTTGCTGGGTTCTGGAAGAATTTCATCGAGACCTTTGAGATGCAGGGGTTTGATGTCTACTTCACCGGAGAGTCGTACGCCGGACAATGTAAGTTTTAGTCAGGTTCAGAGCAAACGACATCCCTTTCCCCGTGGTGCACTGCAAATTCCAGAAGCTAATTTCACACCAGATATCCCCTACATCTCCAGCTACTTCCTCGACCAGAACGACACGACATACTACAATGTCAAAGGCATCCAGATCAACGACCCCTCCATCGGCTCGGGCGCCGTCCTCGGGGATGCTCCCGCGGCGGCGTATCTCAACCACTACAACAACGTGCTGAACCTCAACGACTCGTTCGTCGTGGCTATCAACGAGCGCGCCGAGGCCTGCGGGTACAACGCCTTCATGGACCTAGCACTCACCTTCCCGCCCACCGGCAAGTTCCCCGCGCCTACCTCCTTCGCCACGGGCAACCTGTCGCGCTCAGATTGCGACGTTCTCGACGACATCTACCTGGCCGCACTGTACGTCAACCCGTGCTTCAACTTCTACCATATCACCGACTACTGCCCCTTCCTGTGGGACGAGCTCGGCTTCCCCAGCCTGGGCGACGGGCCGAACAACTACTTCAACCGCACCGACGTGCAAAAGGCTCTCAACGTGAACCCGCACGTCAACTACGCCATCTGCGGCGACGATAGCCTGGGCCTGGAACACTCCCTGCCGTCCTCATCAGACTTCCTACAGATTTCTTGATCTCGCTTGAATGCACTTGAATCAGCCTGACAAGCGCTCAAGTGCCAAGCAATCAAGCCAGGTCCGATTCCCGCACAAGTTTAAAAAAAGTTTTTTCTGTGGAGCGCACCGTTGTTTTCCACGCATATTGGAACAACATTTTTGTTTCAAAATTTTTGAGGGGTCAAGGGGAAAAGCTCATTCAAGTGCATTCAAGTGCCAAGAAATCTGTCGAAAGGCTGATGCTCCTTCACCGTTCTCGCGGGCGTCGTCGAGCGCACCAACAACGTCCTCGTTGGCAACGGCAACCTGGACTACCTCATCCTGAGCAACGGCACGCTGGCCACGCTCAACAACATGACCTGGAACGGCGCGCAGGGCTTCTCGTCGAGCCCGTTCATCGACAAGTTCTTTGTGCCGTACAATCCTACCATTGGCGACGCCATCGCCGAGACGCTCTTCCAGAGCGACATCCCCACCGTCAGCGTGGGCCTCGTTGCCGGTGGCGGGTACTTTGGGACCACGCACAACCGAGCGCGGGCTGACGTTTGTCACGGTCGATCATGCGGGTCATGAGATCCCGCAGTATGTTCCCGGCGCTGGGTACAGGCAGCTGGAGTTCTTGCTGGGGCGGATCGACAGTCTAACCGAGCAGGGGGATTTTACCACTCAAAGTGGCAATTTCACGGCACGACGGCGCTGTGAGGGCGAGAAGATGGTGCAGTGGAGATTGTATATTCGTAAGTAAAAGACAATTGAAAACTGTGGCTTCCGCAAAGCCACCTGAAAACTGCGGCAGTGCGGCTCCCTCAAATAGTAACCTTGTGTGGAAGTTGTAAGCTTGACAGTGAAAAAGAGGCATGATCATGTCCAGGCTCCTTCCCAGTCGTGGTTTCAAGGCTCACAATCCTAAAACCCCTGGCAAAGCTACTACTTCCTCTCGTTGCTCGTGGTTTACATCGTCTCTTTCGGCCGCTTCTCTCTACTGAACTTAAACTGTGCCTTCGTCAACATTTATAGTTGGCGGGTCAAATATCCTGAACTTGCCCTTGCTACATCAGGAAAAAGGTTTTGACTACAGTCGCTACGGGCCAAATTCTCATATCTCCAAGAAGGAAGGAATTCTGCCATAGGGATTGGGTTACGGTGTTCAGGGGTATAAATGTCAAATTATTGAAAGGCATAATCTGAAAGTACTGGTCAGAGAGAGAGAGAGAGGAGTGCGTTCGTACATGGCTTGATCCAGTGGTAGCAATATTCGGGTGTAGTAGCATATGTTGTGCGAAGAATTGAGCGGGAACTGCGGTGGAATCCTTCAAACTTGGAAACACTGTGTTGTTGAGATTTTGAACGGTATTGTCATCCATATGGAAAAAGGCCTGTTCAGACGTTTTCCCGGAGAGTATGGGTTGGGCAACGATCTTTGACTGCCGGTGCCCATACCCGGTCGCCTGTTGAGGAGGGTCATTATGTGAAGGACAAGGGATTCGAAACTCCGCAAGAAGAATTCAGAAGGATACGCACTGAGCACCTGGTAAAGGCGTTCGGCGAGGGTTGATGGGACACCAGAGAATATCTGTGCATAGGTAGGCTGTTCAATTTTCTCAGTGACGGGTTAGCACGGATGATGAAATAAAATTATAAAATTTGGTTTACTTAAGTTCTGGGCCGATTGTATCGCCAGCACGACTTGAGAGGTTGCTTGGCAAAACTCAAGTTCCATCCGAACTTGGTTCCGCCCTGCGCACTACACCCATACCACCCAGCAGCCAGCTCCCCACTGCAAAGGTGTCCCAGCCACCTCTTAAGTTCTGCGCCATAACTCAAGTCCCTTCACAACTCAAGTTCCCACTGACCACTCAAGTCCCACCGATGACTCGAGTTCTACATATCCGAATTAAAAGGTAATAAAATTCGAAAGAGTGGTGGCTGTGCCGCCACTGCCGCGACGAATAACACCACACCGCCAATAGCCTTCGGGCTTCTAAGGACAGGGATGTGTCAGAAATATTCCAAGAAGTCAATCAAACACTGCGACGTACCTCGAGACTCCAAGAGGCTTCCCGCTGATCCTCGCAAAACGACAACATATGATCCGAGTCGACCAGAAGAGCGACCCAAACCAAACCCAAAACCGAAGGCAAAGAGGTAGTGTTTGTTCAGATTGATTGCTGCATGGTGCTTACTTGGTATCGAGCATTCGAGGCCTGTTTTGGGTGTTCACCTGCAAAATATTGTGAGCTGTAATGACCTCAAAATATACCGGTAAAGGTCAAGTAACGTCGCTCGACTTGCCATCATAAATGATAGAGGGAGTCCATGGATACGTTGGCAAGCAAGGTCGAGGATGGATGGGTGGTGGACATCTTAGTGGCATGGGGAGTGTTGGTGGTGCACAGGGAAGCCGTGAAAGACGCCAAGTCGAACAATGGGCCCGAAAACAATGGCAATGATGCCATCAATCAAGCGGGCAGGTGAGACGCGTCGAGTCACTGGTGACATGTCACGCTAAACATTGAAGCAAACACCATCCAATTGATTCTCGTCCTGGATTCCAACAAGCAGGACGCCGGGCTGTCAACAGTGGATGAAACATCACTAATCTGACTGGAGTGCGAGCTCTCGGCGGTGTCTGTTTGTCCCAGATTTACCTACCTATCTACCAACTACAAACCAACTACCTACCTACCCTACCGTCGGGTAGGAATCTGATCACTACCACATAGATATCAACGACCAAGCATATTCCAAGTTTAGCTCCTCTTCGAGGGATCCGCCGCCTTCCTCACCCTGAAGGGCGAATTCTGAGCACAGCGTTACCTCGGAAGCACCTCCACCAAGAAATGACACGCACCGTACACAGTCCAAACACAGTCGCGTCATATTCACGTCCCTCATCTCCCCAGGTTCTCAGCAAAGAATCGACCGCACTTCATCCACCAGCGCCTCTCACACAGAGCCTCCCATGATGATAATCATCACGGCCAAGCTTCCATATTCATAGAATGGACAGCGTCACAAGCTTTCCCAACTGGCACCAGACTTGAAGTGCGTATAAACCCCCTCAGACGTCCAAACCTCCTCCATCTCAGACCATGGCCCCTGTTGCAACCTCCCCCCCTGGCCTTCAGATCGTAGAGCTGTGAGTATTGCTGCAGGTTGACTCCCGTGGTGTACTTACCGTCATTTTCCATAGGTCGGGCGCATTGGTTAGCTGAAATGACAATTTTTGGCAACCCAGCTCACTGGCTAGCGTAGATCCTCACATTATGGCTGACTGGGGGCTTTTCGGTGCTCTGACAGTTCAGCTTTGTAGGTATTTTCAATAAATCGCAGTGCAATATTAACCGTGTTCGACATATAGACCTTTATTATCAGGCCTTCCCGAACGATCGGTGGTTCACCAAGTGCTTGGTGTATACTATATACTCCATCCAAGTGGTGCAAATAGTGATGACCACCATCGACGCCTTCAGGAATCTTCGCATACGGCTTTGGCGACGTTTCGGCGCTGACGAAAGTGAATTTCTCGTGGTTCTCGGTCCCCAGTCATAATCGGCGCAGGTATGGAATCATATCCGACACATCTACCTTGCTGCTGTTAAGACTTTTTAGTTTCCTTCATCGTCCAATCGTTCTACGCCTTTCGGATCTATGTGTTATCGAGCTCGCGGATAATCCCCATCATCATCGTGGGTGTACGTTCAACTCATTGTCGTCATTGGTCCGGATCTCAGACTCTTCACCAGGGCCTCCTTGGCTCTCAGCGTCAGTGCATTTATAACTGGCCGCTTTACACTGGAAGGTTGGTGATGTTCTCAATTCTTCGTTTTAATAGATTTGCTCAAGTGTCCCCTGTCGCAGCGGGGGATGTGACGGTCCTCAACAATCGGAGGGATTCAACTCCGCTTGGGGTAAGTCCCAAGATGTATACGGAATCCTTCTGATTATATCCTAGGTGTACCTCAGCGGGGCCGCATTGATTGATATTGCTATTGCTGGATGCATGATCTACTATGTGATTTATTCACCCCTCCCTTCTTGAGGTATCTTACCTGGGTGGATGCCTTTTTATTTTTTATAGCTTACGATCAACGACACCGGGTTTCGCCGACGCACGCTATAATATCGAAGCTGGTTCGTTGACCGTCGAAACGAACTCCCTGACCGGTATTTGACGATATTCCTGATCTCGCCCCGCACTACTAATTAGTTCCCTGCTTCTGCAGCGTCGGCAGCGCTGGTGACACTCATCCTGTACTTCGTCTTCCCTGGCAAAGTGTACTACGCAGCCCCAGCCAACCTCATGCCGATGCTGTACGCCAACACCATGTCCGCCGTACTCAACTCCCGTTTCCAATTCTAGGCGGCCGTGACCACCCCACATATCCTCGACGGTGATTTTGGGGAACTCGGATGGTGTGCGGAACGTCGGGACTACTTCCGGTCCAATTGTGTTTAATAGGGTTTCCGAGTAAGGGGAAATGGGTAGCGGTGGCCACTTGGAAATGAAGGATGTCGATGTACGTCCCGAATTCCGCGTCACGGTGAAGGACTAAACAGACTGGCAGCGTTCGCAAACTTTTGGTGCCAATGCATCGGTTACTGAGGTAATGGATTCTAATGAGGCTACGGAACAATTGGGGAATTCACGGCAGTAAACGAGCTACAAAAATGTGATCTTGAATAAATTATCTCTTGCGTAAGTGCCCGAGATGCCCGAGAATAATGAAATCAACGGACGGTCATTCAGATATGTCACGGCTTGGCCAACTTGCCCCCTCGTGAGCCTTGTGCCGAGGTTTTGAACTGTTTCTTCAACTGAAATGTTTTCTTCAACATGGTCTTGTTCACTGATATACGTGGTGGCGGAAAGCTCAATCAGTGAGCTTACAGTGAAATTTTATGAAAGAACCAGTACATGTAAGAGCAACGAATCGGAGAAGCTCGAAAAAAGTGACAGAAAGTACTCGTCACCGTGGATGGCGGGGGTCCCGAGTTGAACGGGTAAACCAAGTTTCAAACAGAACACCGTCGTGAATAATTCGATCCTGGTGGCGCTCTATGCGCTGCTCCGCCTTTCCTATCTATCTATCCTCCGCCGTACCCAAGTGCGGTCGAAATTATATCCTGATCCCCGAGAAGCCGAGAAAATTCAAAACGGTCGATGGCGGAGAAGATGCAAGGCTTCAACTGTACTCGCAGGAATGTACACCAACCGGGCGCAGGCGCAACTCCAGGCAGCCGAAGAGCGCAAGCGTCGCAAGACCGGGGAAGCGGAAGATGTGGGACGGTAAGGCCAAATACTTCTCGGGCGATGACTTCTATCGCATGTGTTGTGAAGGACGACGAGAAAAAAAAGAGCAGGAGGCGGCAGAATAGCCAGGATCCGAGGATCAGGATCCAAGGGAAGGATTTTCAGGGCATCGGACACAGTTGAACGGGAGGTCGCGCCATTTAAGTTCTGATTGCCTCTCGGCGGATTCGGGGTGAGTGAGTTTTATCTGGAGAATATTGAAGGATCGATCAATACCCTGTACTTGGACATACCTTTTTTCCGCCGGGAGCTCTACGTGAGCATCTTGTTTGGGTTTGCGTACGCTGGCTGGGCTACAAGAACGGGGGTGAAAAATCAATTTACCGGTTGATGGACCACAGTTACCTTCGATTGACCGTTTTTCGTCCAGCTGTAATCTATTCAATCAACCTGATTGGGTTGAAATGCACTCAAGTTCGGCACAGTCGGCCTGATTGATAAAATCACATTCTGATTGTGTTGTCAGTCAGTGTCAGTCAGGCTGACTGCAAGTCCTTCCCATTGTGTATGTCGAAACAACTAGTGATGTTCCGGGCCCGGCTCGGCCTGGAGCCCGCTCAGGCCCAAGCCAAGCCCGAAGCCCGGGCTCAGGCCGGGCTTGAGAAGGCAGAGTTAAAGAGTGTTGGAGGCTGATAATTTTTCAGTCTATGTGACGGCTAACGTTAATTTAACACTCTAAAACATATTTACATACCTGCTCGCGACGTTTTCCAGCCATTTCAACCACATTTCCCTTTTTCGGACATTCTAAATTGGGGTTCCATTGGACTTTTCACCCGGTTCTAACGCAGAGTTCGACCCAAATGCAGTTTTTGGATCACCTGTAAAGAGTGGGGCCGTCAATCGAACAACTTCCATCTCTGAACTCAAAGGAAGCTCATCCTTTATAGGTAATACCCAGGCCCGGGCTTGAGCCCTGGGCTTGGGCCTGAAAAATCTGAAGCCCAAGCCCGAAGCCCAGTCAGGCCCTCTCTGGGCCCGGCCGGGCTTGGGCTTGGAACGGGCCTGCCTGGCGGGCTTCGGGCTTGAAGCCGGGCCCTGAGCATCACTACGAACAACTCCTATTATGTCAGTGAATACCAGGGTGTACGTGAGTACCAAATCTACCCTTGGAAACTTTTCCATATGTTTGCGATAACTTTCATCCCTCGCCTCGCAACGAATTCAAAATCGTTGCGACTTGTCTTTTTAGTCGGCAGGCGTTGGATAATCCGTGACGTTGAGACTCGGCTCCGAGATTGATAGGTATCAATGACCGCAATCTTTCTCCTTCCACACCCAACTCGCCAGCTGGCGCTCGCCGCTTCCACATCGACCAAGCTCTTCGTTTTCACCGCCGCCTGCGCTGCCGCCCTCGGAGCGTCCTCCTCACGCCTCCTTCAGATCCTATTGTATCTCCGTCGCTGCCCTTGCCCTTACCCGCCATTTTCGGCGAAACTACTCTGGGTTCCAGGCGTCCCCGCAGTCCTCGCGCTCTTCCCAGCCCTAGTACCTGCGCATACGCACTGCCCACGTCTTCTCGGCACGCCGCCACCTTGTACATCCTCCCCCGCCTCACTAATTTACTCCAACCGCCCGCGCTGCCCTATGGGCCAGCCTAGCACATCCCATCCATTTGTGCTTGCGTGCCACCAGCCACCGCCTGCGCTACCTCGTTCGGCCGACGCTCGCCGTTCTTTGGCGCGCTCTACCCTACCGGCTCTGCGCACGAGCGAGCTCCGGCTGCTCATTCCTTTCCGCAAGCCCGTCGACTTTGCTGTACCCACCCCATCTACCTACTCCCCAGCCGCCACCACGCAACTATGCACTTTGCCGACGTTCTATCCCTCTCCCCCCTTCCCCCTCTACGCCCGCGCGTCCTTCACGGCCACCTCTGCTTCGGCGCCGCGCGCCGTCTATGCGCACCCGCCCTACGTCGATCCACCCGCTCCTGCTGCTTGCATTTGCCGGCTGTCCAACCCAGCCCTTCTTGGGCGCCATACGCGTCCGCCGAGCACCCCCACAACCTACGCGCATAGCGTCCCGGTCTTTCCCTATTGTCCGCTGACGGAGCGCCTCTCGTAGGTAATGCTTTTTTTCTAATTTGTATACGTGTACTACGATCCTAAAGCGCTCCTTGCGTTGCTTGGCCCTTACCGCTTTCTCCACGTCGCCACCATTCACATCGCAATCGTCACTGTCGACGATACCCTTCGATTCAAGTACGCGCACACAAAAAAATGGCTTGTCTTTCGCTCTCCCCGCGCTTCCGAGCCCGCCGAAATGTATTCACCCTCTTCCAGACTCTCGAACGGACGCATCGGAAGCGTTCGCACTCCCCTTGTCGTCGCGGGGAGAATAGAAATGCCATCTCTTGGCAACTCCGATTTTTTTCTCCCGTGATTCTTTTCCTGATTCCCCTTTCTTCTTCTTCCTTAGCTTCCACCGTCTTTGCCACCGACCTTATCATCCTCTCGCGAAATCTTCAACCGAAAATTCCAGGCTTCGACGAACGCACGATCATTGTTGTGGTGTGAAGATTTGCGGGATTCCTGAGACTTGAGTAAGTTCCCGCATTTGTCCTTCTTTAAATTTTCGCATCTTCTTTACGTCGCCCGCGTCGACGTTGAGGTTGACGCGAGCGTCAGCTTCGTTGGCTGCAGGTCGTGCATACGATTGGCAACTTTTCTTGCTGGACATGGTCGCAGTAGTGCGCTCGAGGCCTCGTTTTCCTTTGGCCTTGCACTTGCATTTTGTCTGCCGCTTTCATTATCTTCACCTTGGCCCTCTCGGATGTGCCAAGTGTCATCGCCCCGCACGTCCCCTGAGGTTCCTTGGACCTGTAAGCCGCGCCCTCGCGCTCACCGCCGAGTCCGGCGTCGAGCCCCAGCGCGGCTACGTTCCTTTTTTGGATACGATCCACTCGCCGCGCACTCTCGTATTTTTGTTCGTCTCTCTTTTCTATTATCACCCACCTTTGCTCCCCGCGTCATCCCTCATGGTCCGCGTCGACGTCAACGGCCTCGGCTGTCAATCATCGTACATGAACTTTTGTCCCTTTAAAGTTCTATTCACTACGTACTGACTCTTGCCGGTTTCCAATTTGAATCCAATTCCAACCAGGCTTTGAAGTCAAGAGCTTGGTTTAGGTATACATCCCCGCTGGGCACAATTTTCACATTGGAACTATTTCTCCAGATTGCCGACAGTCAGGAAATAATATGGCCCTGTTGGTTGTATTTCATTCTTTCCTGACGCCAATGTTCTCTTCATTAGATTAGCGAGAGCCGTCTAGCCCCCCGAGTCTGCGTTACACGCAGTATGTAACCGCGCCAGGTCGTTCCACTCTGGATTCAATGCTCGTCCGGAAACTGCTGGTCCATTGTGTCGTTCGTTCGCTGCTGAGGTAGATTTTCACCATATAATCCTCCGATCCGCTAGACTATTGTTTAACGTTTAACCACCGTCAAGAAGCTAACCTCAAAGTCCAAAGCGTCTGACACTACAGGATGGGGTACAGTAATTTACATTTCGCTTTTCAGACCTGGAGCCGACATGCGATAGTTGAGGTAGGCAGAGTTTAACACTGATCCAGGAATATGCATGCGGATTATAAATACGCTTGGGTCTGCTACTCCGTGACTATATGCGAGCGTGAAGAAATGGCGGCTACATCCCAGACCACAGCCCGCAAGGCCGCTCCACTTCACTGCCGCCGCACACCGTCGACCTGCCAGGCAAGATGGGTTTCTTGAATCCGCACACGCCCGCCGCGCTCGCCAACGTGTACCTCGATGGAGTGTGGGACAATTGTACGCTTTCCGGTGACCCTTTTGCCTGCCGCTCTGCCAACTTTGAGTTGCTGACTTATTTTTCAGTATTCCAATACCAACTGTTCATCAGTCTCGTTCGCCCTTACTCTGGGGAGACCAGCGTAGTCCTACGTCCTTTTTCTGGCGCTGCCCGTCGGTGAGTGTTCACCCGATCCATCGCTGAATTCAGAATTAACACTGGTTCGTGTTAGTGTTGTGCACGACTCGATTGCAGTGTGGGGACGCTGCAACTCGAATTGCGATGGATTCAGCACACTGCCAAACGTGACCGACCGGTTAAAGGTGAGCAAGCGGCATGAAATGAGACACTATGGCGATGCTAATGACCTGCGCGCGATTTTCTTTGATGTCGAAGCGGGTGTACCGATAATACGTACCAAAGTATGTCTGCCCTAAATCATCCATCCCCGCAAGCTGCTGACTTCGTCATACATTTGCAACGACAAAATGCCATTCCTTGTCTGACGTAGAAGGTGAATTCTCGGCGCCCACTGCTTCCTTCACTTATCTACGCATTTTCACAGTTGGACTTCAATAGAGGGTGAGTTGTTAGTTTGAGTAGTCGCGGAAGCTTGTAGTAGTAAAACGTGAAATATACAGTTACAATTATTGGATAAATACGAGGAGGCGACGGAGAGCAATAGACCGTCGAGAGGAGTGGTAAAAGCACTCAGATGAAGTGCCCTAGCAGAATGAGACATCTAAATCTAACGCTCCGACGGCCTTCGAAGTAAGTTACAACCCGACGGGAATAAACCTGGGTCTGAGGATGCACAAAAATCCGTGTGCTCTGCGTGGTCTTACCACCCTAGATTGTCGGCCTTTACAATCGATGAACTAACGAACTCAAGCCGCTCAAGATTGGCGCCGATCATCAGCCCATCAAACGATTCTTCCCTTCAAGGTTGTCTATGTAGGGCCTGTCAAATCCACTCTGCATATATTCAAGCAATACAAGTAATTTACCTCATCGACAGCTACGAAACCAAGTTTTAACTGCTCTTGACTAAAACATACCTACGACGAACACATCCAGACAAGAAAACCCACAGCGCTCGGATCGTACTGTAATTAATTACAGGGTGTCTGCAGATAGCAGCAAGTACAATAAAAATGCAAGCAACAGCGTATGAAACGTGGTGCAAGAAAGCAAGAAAAATGCGAACTGAAATGGAACTGAAGCACACATCCCCAGTCGGTCTCGAAATGAAAACACCCCTCCCTCACATACTCCACGGCCGCTCCATATCCAGCGGCACGTGGCTTGCGAACTGCGGGTTCTGGAAGTTGTCCAAGTCATACATGGGCTCGTCGACGAAGGCATCCGACTTGGCTTTTGCTGAGAGGGAGACGGAGCGAGAAGATAAGTCTGCGTCTCGCGGAGCGCTGGTGTCGACTGCGTCGGCCCTGGGGACGGGGACGCCCGGGTAACGCCGCTGAAGCCACTCCTTGTAGCGCTTCAGATCGCGCTTGTAGCGTCGAATTTCGTCGTGCCGCTGGACCGTCATGCGGTTGATGGCGTGGCTTAGGAAGCGTGTCAGTCCGTGTGGGGTGCACGAGGGAGGAACGAAGACTACGCACCTCACGTTGGTCACTAACGCCCTCAACGTCGGGTGCGGGTCGCGCTCCAAGATCTGCACCAGCTCGCGCGTCATGCTTTCGTATTCCCACATCAGCTGGTAGCCCTGGCACGAAGCCAACGAGATCTACCACATCATTCATCAATCGACCTACGGCGTGGAAAGAAGAAACGCACGACGTCCACCTCGTCCGCTTCTGTGTCATGCTCGTGCCCCGGTTCGCGGCATGTCCACCCCTCACACACGGAAACCGGCTCCGGGCTCTCTCGCGCCCGCGCGTACGCGTCCCCGTCTTCGCCCAGCCACGACATCTCCGCTTCCGTCTCATGCTCGTGCCCCGGCTCGCGGCATGTCCATCCCTCACACACGGAAACCGGCTCTGGGCTCTCTCGCGCCAGCACGTCCGCGTCCGCGTCTTCGCCCAGCCACGACACCTCCTGCACCCTCTCTGGCGGCGACTTGTCGTTAGTAGGGGGGAGGACTAGGTAGAAAGACTAGTCAATCAGTGTCGCAAAAAGAACGGAGAGCACCCACGTATAGCATTCCGCCGCTTGTTACTCCGTAGGTGGCCCTTTGAGATCCATGGGACATAGACGCGGTTGCAGAGAGAGTGGGAGAGCTCTGATTGGCGTGGGGGGCGGTTAGCGCGCCTCGAGATGAAAATGAGGAAGAGGGGATAAAGGGGTGGAGAGAGGAGATGCGTGCGCTGCCGAATACAGCTCGGTGAGGGAGGGGATGTGGCAGAATGATAGAAATGAATAGAGAAGACAAAAATGAAGCCCTTGACATATATGATTTCAGAGACCCACTTAGGAAGCCAGCACTATGGGAAGAGTCGAAGACGGCGACGAGCGAGGAGCCGACGGGGAGTGGTTCTATGAGGTGGCGCCGGAGTTCCTGAAATAATCAAAGTTGTTAGAATGTCGGTATTACCTGGAACCAGATGGAAAGATTGCCAAAGGAGACGGAGTCTACATTGTTCACGATCTTGTTCACCTCGCCGTCTGCAGGGATTAGGCCTACAACTTCCGACTTAGTGGTCTTCCGAACGGATGCGTAGAGCCCACACTCACAGTAGTCCACATCATCCTCCTGGTTGTTTGACCCGTTCTCAATCTGCATCGTGCGCCCACATCTATGCGAATGAATCAGCAGTGTATATCTAACTGATATAGCATGGAGTGGACGCACAGTGAAAGAGGAACCGATCTCCTTTGCATGCACCGCGAACCAGGCTGTCTATCGCACGCAGCTGCCAGACCCGCCATAAGACTTCTACGCGGCCCTGAAAACGAGTTGCTATGAGGACATACGATATTCGCGCGGGTCGGCTGCATGCCCTCGTCCGAATCGAGTAGAGTTACCACATCGCCCTTTGCATACCCATATCGGTTTGACTAGCAGCCTGCGCATGTCGCGCACGTCCGCATGCGCGCCCGTGAGTGACGGGTATTCGGAGCCGCCAGCATTCCCTCCATACATGATACCGATGAGTAGCGCCTTCTTCTTCGCGGCGGTTTCTCGCGGATTGGGGTGCGCGGTGAGTAGCCCGTGTGGCGCCCGATTTTCATGATCGTAGCGGGAGGTATCAGGCTGACTTGTATGGCAACAGGGACGGGTCAGCATCCATTTTGGGGTGATGGCCGCTCCTGCGCATCAAGCCATGGCCAAGGACCCCTGGGACACCTCTAGCGCCCCTTCTCAATGTATTTCGTCGCAATATAGGGTATAGCCAAGTCATATATACAACAATGATTCATTTCGTTTCTCCCAAGCTTAAGGTGTGTGAGCCCAAAGCCATGTCATTAAAGAAGGTGTATGCGGACGGTGTATGGGTCTAAGGTAGGTAGGCGTAGTAGGGCGTAAAGGGAACACATGGGAGGCATCAGGGTAGGTAAGTTAGACTAGGTGGGTAGCGGTATCGTCACCAGGAAGTAGGGAGGTAGACAGAGACAAGGAAGTACGGAGGTAGACAGAGACGAGGGGTTGGAAAGTAAAGAGTAGGGAATCGCACCGTACGTACCGTATACGGTACGTGACAAGATACGTGAGTACGGACACACCGCGCCGTATACGTACGGCCGCGATACGGAGGTCCTCGGCGCGCGACGGTACGTTACGGATCACGTACGTATACGGTACGGTACGGTGTACGGCCGCCTTCGGGAGGACAAATCAGTAGATGTGAGGTAGCGGCAAGCGAGATATCAGCGAAATTCACTCCCAGTAGATCCTTAGAACCACTCCTGAGTCGGCACGGTACCCCTACGCGCGGTTTCAACGAAGTTGGCCGAGATACGGCTTCATACGGAGCCGTATCACGTATACGTACGACTTGCGCGGCGGCCCCCAAAACGGCCCACGGTAAGGACACCGTACGTATGGCTTACGCCCATACGTACAGTGCGATTCCCTAGTAAAGAGGTAGGCGGTGATGAGGGAGGGATGTCAGTAGGGAGGGCTGGCAGTAGATTCGGCAGGGATAAGGCACGAGGCTGGGCAAGTAAAAATTATAAGCCAGTAAGCAGACAGATTTTGGTGTGCGGTGTACACTTGACCATTGAGCGAAGGGCCCTGGAGTCAGATATGTGCGATCAGAGAGCCTCCAGATGGACATCGGTCTAGCTCTAAGTTGTTCATAGATAATCCCTGACCAGCGGCATAAGCAAGAATGCGGTAGGACTAACCACAGCATGAGCAGCAATGGAATGCGGCAGGACTACCACCGGACCAAGACCAGAGACCAGAACCAGGAACAAATGGGTGCGATGATATGAAATGGGTGTCAAGACGAGACAATGCCCAAGACAGACTATAACCGGGAAGCGGGGGGAGACACAACATAAGCCAAGCAATACCACCAATGGCCAATGCAGAGACTTCAGTCGCAATTCGCGAAACCGGTCATGGCGGCTGATGAGAGGGGAGTACAGTCACACCCTGTCACGCGGTATTCGCACTTGCTTCGAACTTGCATCTCGAACTGCCGCCGGGGGAGACTTCAAATAAACCCAAAAATATTCTAGAGCAACAAACACCCCAATGCAAGTCTCCAAACCTGAAATCTAGGACGGCAGATCCGTACAGCCTAAGGAAATGAAACAACCGTTCAGTACAAATGCGGTGTTACCAACCTTTTACGACAGATCTATATCCCAGCCTTCTTCCTTCGCCAAGTCATCAGCAAACCCTGGGTCTGCTACGTAGTACTACGTAGTTGCTGTAGTTGGTGTAGTACTGTAGAAAGGGTACCTCCTATGTAGTTCTACGTAGTTGAAGGGGTTTCTACGTAGTTCTACGTAGTTCAGGTTCTGAAGCTCACAAAAGTCTTACTTGGTGAACACTCTAACACTACTATCTTATGTTTTCAAGTTCAAATTTGCTGTTGAGTAACGGTATTCAACTAATGTCTTATTGTATTGTATCAAATCTATTTAAATTGTAATTAATTAATATGTTTCCTGAGAGGATCGAACACGCGACCTCGGGAGTCCAGCCAAAAGACAGAGTTTCGCGCACTAACCAACTGAGCTAAGAGTCCATACAACCCTAGGGGAATGATTCTGATACATAGGAACCTCGCCTGTCCCAGGCGAGGTTACTCTTCTCTCCGCCCTCACCCGTCGCCCATTCATGGTGTCTATCTGGTGAATAATTCTCTATCCACTCTGAAAGACTTTTCACCTTGAAAAAAAAAATCCAGGGTATGTGAAATATTTGTAGATGCTAAAAATAGACCAAAACCAAAGTTGTAGAGCTTAAAGAGAGCTACAAAAGTTGTCTATACCACTTTTCGCCAAACGGCTTAGTTGAAGCGCAAAACACAAAATACTTTCCCACACGCGACACTTTTTAAGGCTAGAACAACTCAAAACCAGATTTTCTGCAACTTGCCAAACAACCAGACCTTCATAATGTCCGTTGAAGAGTTGACAGTCGGCCGCTGATCAGAAATCCATCTGCGCCATAGAATACCTACATAGAACTACGTAGAGCCCCCTAAACTACATAGAACTATGTAGAGTCCCCTCAAACTACGTAGAACTACATAGTTCAGCCAAAACTACAGCCAACTACAGCCAACTACAACAACTACAACCAACTACACCAAAAAACAGGTTTTGCTGATGAACTCTCTAATTTTCTCCCGGATATCATATCATACAAAAAGGCCATTCCGATGCGCTGTGGGTTCACCTGATTGAAACGATCCCAGTCGCACTCCTCTTTCCATCACATCGTTTGAGTCCGACCATCCTCTCTCTGCAACATCGCTGGATTCACTGGATTCACTGGAATCACTGTTTCAGGCTGCAGAGGTCCAACCGCTCGAAGCCACATCTGTAGCGAACCTTTGCCATCCCAATCAGAGCTAAGTCTTTCGACTCGTCCCAAGACCACCAACGCGACCAGCCCCACGGCTCTGGCATTGAGATGGTTCGCATATAGGGGACGAAAGGTAGAACAATGTATATCTATCTAAAAATATTTAAAAGGTGTACTAATGCTCGTTATTTTATAAGGGAGAGAGTAATCATAATAATCGTAAGCATAATCATAATGGGAGACGTTAGAGACTGAGATAGACCGTGATAGAGGCCCCGCAATAAGAGAGAGACACATTCCATAAATAAGAGGGCGTTGTAATTGTAATGGTATGAAGAATGCAGCAGTTTAGATCCCGACACTGATTGACATGGCCTTGGTAAAACCACCACTGGCGGTCGTCTTCAACATTCCAGTTATTGTAGTCCGTGCGCAACTGGAAGAACTGGCAAAACTTGTTGCATACATGATCGATCTCAAAGCTTTCAAAGCCTGTTGCAACATTTCCATCAGCAAATAAATGGTGCCCAGCCGCCATAAATTCACTGCGTTACAGTTCAGTGTGGCCGAAAATACGGACCGAAGGACGACGTACGGTGATGACATGATCTGAGGGTCCGTCAAGAGCGTGTTGCCGCCTGCAAGGAAGGAATTTAGTGTATGATTGTAGACGCAAAGAACATTTGACTCACCCTGGTAGTCTCCTACGAAAACAGTTTTCGTTGTTTTCCAGTACTGAACATGTTGTGTAAATGCGAGGAATTGAGCGCGCTCTTGATCTTCCGCGTTTCTAAAGGCAGTGGGGATGGCGGCACCGTTATTGATATACTTCCTAAACTTCCCTTCAACATCGGGATGGATACGCTCTTCGATGAGAAACAAGTCCTGCTGGGCCCCTGCTACCCTCCTGCTGGGACGCAAGGCAGGCCTCAACAAAGCGCATTTGCGGAATTGGGAAGGGTGGTTCTCCGTGCTCACGGATAAAACGACGAATGAACGTGTACACCATATACAGTAGGACATGGCCCCAAGCAAGGCAGCGCACTTCCATTGTCAAACTCTTGGCCTGTAATAACAGATGAGCAACCGCGACTGTCTGAGTGGCTTAAGACTTACCTGAGCACGAGCGTCATGAGCAATATTAGCGGGCACAGTAGAACCCCCAATTTTGAAACCTTTGCTGACGTAGAACGTTGCTTCACGCAAATATCGAAGTTTTTGGGATCCTTGAATAATGCTGGATTCGACTCGCCAATGGACGCCATTTTAAATGACCCAGACATTTGATGCTTGGGGTCCGTGTTGAACATCAATATGGCGACACGGGCTGGGTTACAAAACGTCCTCCAGTCCCGCGAAGTCGCCACAAGATCATTCATGTGTTCGAATTTTTTGAGGGGATAGACTGCGGCGTTTACAATCTTGTTTTTGACTGTGTAACAGTTATCACAGCGGTATACAGTAAAGTGAAGTACCACAAAGAGCTCCGAGCTGCCCAGCGGTTGCATGTGTCTGCTTGGTAAGGACCGAATTCATCTGTTGACGACTCCATTGTTCGGGCGACTCAGGAGACACCGGCAAACACGCCTTCTTCGACGGAGGCGGGGTCGAAGGACCCTCAAGCGCATGTTTCGATGATCCTGCTACCTGGATGAATAACCTGAGAGCGGTATCACTGTGCACAGTTGATGAACTTACAATCATCTGATCCAAGTCTCCCTGTTCGCATACGACGTTAGAGCATCAAACTAAAATAGCGGAATCAAACGTACAATAGAGTCAGGAACCACAGAGTTTGCGGACAAGAATAGAGGGTCCCTAAGACTTCGGGTTAGATATGTGAATAAGACGAGAAGGGAGACTTACATTGGATCGCAAAGAACGTGTGGACGTGTTAACAGCCTTGCCCTTTGCCCTTCGACTTCTTGGTAGGTGCAGTAGGTGCTGTAGATGCGCTGGGTATGTGTGTTGTCCTCTTGCTCATGGAGCAGCTGGTTGAAACTGGCCTGTCGGTTTTCGTCAGTGAGACCCAAACAACAAAAAAAACAACCAATAATGAACCTGTTCAGCGGCACTGTCAACAGCCTGAAGATAGTTGTTATACAGTCAATTTGGGATATGAACGCTCATGAAAATCTTCTTCGTTCTGAATTGAGGGGCACCACCTTTTTTGGGAGCATGAAAGAAACGAGCGGCAATGACATCAACGTCCGGATTTCTGGGCAAAACAGCGACCCATTTATCGTCCCGTAAAGTGACATTATCGATGTGAAGAGGATAGTGATTGGTGTACTGGTTCCACCCGGGAAGAACGGCATTGAAGCACAGCTGTTTGAGCTCAACACCTCCAATGTGAACCGGGACGTCATCGATAACTTCCAGGATGTCCTGCATCTCATTTAGAACAGTAGAAGTAATATAAAAATGTGGGAGACTTACACACCGACCAGTTTTGGGGTTGTTTTCCCCATAGGCATGATCATCGCCCGAGCCTCGATGACCACAACAAAACCACCATGGGCCGCATAAGCCTGTTGAGAACGCCTTTTCTGGTCGGCAGCAAAGCTCAGGTGATTCACGGTATAACCTGTGGGAGCAACTAATTCATAAGCTTATCTTAAGTTCAGGCGGTAAATACCGCCAGCCGGACTTAAGTTCAGGGGAACTTAAGTTCATTTTTCCTACCGTTCGAGCAGACAGATGCCATATACACTTAATTTTTTATTGGATGTAATCTTAGATTGTTGAAAGTCTAATCCTGAGACAGTTGAAATTAAACTGAAGACTGTTTGATTGATAGAATATGTAACTACAATAATAAGCGACTCAAGTTGCGTGCTAAGCTCAAAACTTAACGGAACTTAAGGTTGGCTAACGGGACTTGAGTTTGGGTAGCGGGACTTGAGTTCGTTACGGCGCTTGAGTCTGTTATGGGACTTAAGTTCTGCAAAAGATCAAGTTCCGTGGGTATTCCAAGCAATAATCTCGTACCTGTGGTTCAAACGCTCGCGCGGGGCACGCGGCTTTGACGGGGGAGCCCCACTCCCAGCTGGAACTCGGATTTGAAGAGGGTGAACAGGCCTGAGGGTCATTTCAATTGAACAAAGAACAAAGAGAAAGCCAAGCATACCCGTTATAGCTTCGGGCCATTGAGATGCTCGAGTGCTGGGCTGAAACATTCTAACAGAAATGTCAGAGTGGCTAGGAAAACGGAGGGAGGGACGTACCTGGGGCATATTTTCGACATCCGAGTACCAGAAATTAAAGACAGTACATGACTAGTTTTTGGGGCCATTGCTCCGCATGGCAATACGAGTCCTTTTCAGCCGCTTCGCGGCTTGTCCTCAGCATAACCAGAATTTCCATCTCTAAACTGTTGCCGCTCTGACATGGATGTTCGGAGAACTAATCGTTAAATCACTTTATTTTGGCATCAATGCATGCTACAACACTTGAGCATATATTAGGTTAATTGCACTTTTACCTCTTGCACTAGTTAGATGGCCATTTGGAAGGTTATTTACGAGATGCCGATGTTTGAAACTCGCACGACTCCTCGTCCTTTTCTCGGCCTGTCGCGCGGCTACTTCTATTCCAGACCCACTGAGGAATCCACATCCCAGTTTGGCTTCTGAGCACTCAATTAGCAACGAAATCACCTTTTATACCGGTGGGAAATTAATTACCGTCCCGTCCCCGCTTACGGCCGTCCCACCCCAGGGTCTTGAGGTCGGAAAAGACGGCCGTCAACGAGGCGGGCCGTCACCGCCTCGAGTTCGTGGATTGACGGCCGTCGCCGTAAACGGGACGGTGTCCATCCCTAGCGCGCTCACGTGTCACCTGTCACAGTGAATTATTGACTCGTCGCGGCAGAAATTGGTTTGCAGGTGCATTCCCTCTCTGCAATCCTAGATTTCAGGGGACATAACTGGACCAGATGGTATCGATGTACCCAAATATTTTTGTATTTCTTTGAAGACTCCCCCTTGTGTAGGCAAACTCCCAAGACGGCAGTGAATTGGACGCGTCTAAAGTTGGTGTCACCGTGGCTGTACACTTGGACCCACAACCGAGTCGCCGACTAACAACCGTCTCTTGGCGTTCACCTGCATAAAATGCCTGAGGCCAATGAGATCAGTGTCTTACGCCAGCATCTACTGAATTTCTTTCCCCGGCTGAGACAGTGGCTACCAGATGCGGCGTTGCAGAAGCCACTGGAAGTCGTCCACATATGGACCGATGTACGAGGGATGGAAATTCCCAACCTCAAGAAAAGGGAGCAATACTTACTGGACTATGCCGAGACATTTAACCTTGCTATGTTGAGGAATGGCACTCACATAGCTTGGGCCAGGAAATTCGCTCGAGCAGCTGCAGCAATACCGGACACGCATGGCCTCATGATCTTTGAGGTAAATATTCATTTAGCTGTTGCACATTCAAACCTGAGCCAAGCAGGTCTGGAGCAAGCTTCCGCAGATTGTTCGTGCCCAAGTATCAAGTGAATACGATGACTGGGACCTGTTTTCGGAGGCTCTGGGCTCACTTTCGTCTTCGTCTTCGGTTGTACCCTTGAACAGTGATGTGTTCCTTGCGAATGACCTTTGTACTGTACAAAACTGACATTTTTTTAGTGGGACAGCGTTGGTATAAGAATCGCGAGGTTGATGGAGTTAATTTCGAGAACTCGCGTCCGTCCAAGTGTAAACTAGCGGTTGCGCTCACGCGTTACTGCCCTCCTACTTGGCGGGGAAAGGATCCTAACTCCAAGCGTCATGTTCCGCCTTTGAGGCAAATTCTGGAAGGAAGCACATTGACTGAAATTTGCGCTGGGGTGGCGCGAAGTGGTGATTATTACGAAAGTCTGTCTGTCCAGTCTACGGAACTTCACGAAATCCTCAGTGAACTTACGAGACTGGTAAGCTTCCATATATTGCGTGGGATTGGACTGAATATATCTCAGAGTCCCTTTCAAATGAATTTGCGCACCATGTCGCGAATTCTTAAGGTCCTGGAGGTGCTTTCTTTTTGGGGGAGTAGCATATTAGACCTTTACTAAAAGTTCTGCAGGGCGGTGAACACACACTTCCAAGCTATACAAACAACTTTCTAGGGACAGCTCCAGAAGCAGTATGGACCGCTCTCACCCGCTTGGCGGACCTTAAGCTGGGATTTGCCTAGTGCTGGCAAGGTTCGGTTCGAAAATCGGTCCGAACCTGAACCGAACCTGAACCGAACGCGAATTTCAGGTTCAGGTTCGGCCAACCCCTGAACTGAACGCCGCGTTCAGGTTCGGCGTTCGCGCCTCAAGCCGCTTGAACCGAACCCCGAACCGAAAGAAGGTAAAACTAGTAGATTTTAGACATATTTGGAAATTTTGTGGTGAATTTTGACCTTCCTTTCTGTAGCTCTATGCAGGATTTATGCCTCTGTACCCCAAGGTTTGACCCGAATTTGATTTCACATGGATCTCACGACCCTCTTTGTCTAATTTATCAATGCAGAATTTTTCAACCGTGGGATTTTGTTGATTTAAGGGCCATTTAGGCTCCGGAGGCGACTCTAGATGCAACTGACATGGTAAGCATAAAGAAACATCCAATACCTATCTTCACGGACGACTTTTTTCTTCCCCGAGAACACCGAATTTTGCTCAGGTTCGAATCCGTTCGAACGCCGAACCGAACCTGAACCTGCGTTCAGGTTCGGGGTTCAGGGGGTGGCTGAACCGGACGTGGCGTTCGAGTTCGGCGTTCAGGGAAATGTGCCCTGAACTCGAACCGAACCGAACCTTGCCAGCACTAGATTTGCCCAACAGCTTTTGAAGGTAGAGATTATATTCAAGATAGAGCCAAACTCACCGGTACACAGCTCATTCCCCGTATCCTCCGCACCTGCACATTTTCCCCACGAATTGATGCTTCAGACGTGAACAATTTGCGGCTACTCAGCGCCAAACTGAGCCATAGGAAATCGCTGAGCAAGATTGGTGTTGTGTGGAGATCGATTGAGAAGCTTTTACCCGGGATTGTGAACGGACTGTGGCATTTGAGTCATTCTTTGCCATCGGACCCGCCAGTTCCTTTGATTTCAGACACAGAGTCCGAGACGGATGAGGATGAAGTGCAACCAGCCAGCGGTCGTGGGAGAGGACGCGGTCGTGGCAGAGGAGCGGGTCGCGGTGGCAGAGGAGGGGGTCGCAGCAGGGGAAAGGGCACGAACGGGACGACCTTGGATCACTTTATCCAAAACGCAGCATCAGCTTCAGGGTCTGGAGGAAAGAAATCTGCTCCGTCTGCATCGGGATCGAAGGTTATCTCGGCGTCGGGATCGGGAGGTGGCAAAAAAACTGCCTCATCTGTCGCATCGGGTTCAAAGGGTCAGACGTCTTTAAATGGCTTTCTTGCGGGCGGAATGCAAACAATGGCAGGAGTATCCACGCAGTTAGCAAAGTTCGGAGTTCCAAAAAAGAAAACACTGACAGAAGAGGAGATCGATACCTCGAGATATCTTTGGCCTTCGAACCTTTTCCCGATACTCAATGATGATTCTGTGAGTACGATTTCTTACCAAATATGTATACTCATACTAGGTATACAGTGGAACCGAGTGGAGGCAATGCAGGAAACGGGTATGGAATGGATCGGCGTTGAATATGACCCCCGTGATTTGATTCTCGACCTCAAAAGCTGTTACCTGGAGGTGAGAATTAATTGTATGTCTCGGAATCTGAAAACATATACGTTTAGGTCGAGCTTCTGCTTCACACTACACCTCAAATCTACACCAAGAGGCAATGGTTGGGGTTGGCACGAACACCTGATAATGTAAGGGTATATTCAGTAGACGCGTCTCCCCCGATTGGTTCTGATGCTGTTGAGCAGAAAAGAGGTTTCAAAATCGTCATAGCGCTGGAGTTCAAAACTCACGTGTTAGCCTTTCTCTCAAGGGACAATAATGCACGAGTAAGCACTCGAGAGAGATCTGAGTAACTCTGAAGAGCTCATGAAATATAGGCTTATTGGCTTTCAATCGCAGATATGAAGGCTACACAACGGTGCCGGGTAGCTTATCTCACCTCCTCAGTTGCTTCCCTGCTTGACCGTTGATTTATTAGATATTGTTTTGGACTTTTGGGGATGGTGCGAATTCACAGTGGAATATCTGAAGGAGAGGGGGGCCAAAGATGATAAAAAGTCGGTTGGAAGTGTCCTGAGTGACGCAGGGAACCAGCCTTCACGCGGTGCAGGTCGGTACATGCGCGACGAAACCTTTAATTTAGCAGGTAGATTTCCAACGGGGTGATTTCTGAGACAACGCATAATAACATGCTCTGGCAGGAATCCCTCCGGAGACGCTATATGGCGTAATAAGACAAGACCCGGTGGCAATTGCTCAGGTTGTGACCGCTTTGAGATATGTTCGCATGTGTCAAGCGCTCAACACAAGGTATGTTTTCAATTAGCTTTGAGATCAAATGGTTGATTATATGTCTCTCAGGAAATTTCTCAAGACGGGCGATGACTACAACAACAGGCAGACCGACGGCAGTCATCTGTTGATCCGAACCACAAAGGACACTGTCAGGTAACACCGTGTTTCAATGAGTTCTGAAATAGATTGCTCAAGGAAAGATTAGATTTGCACGGGAGTTGCAGGTTCATGGGAAGCTTGAGTCGAGGACCAGTTGCAGACGGAAGGTGTTGATTGACAGATATAATGTATGAACCGTTTTATATGGCTCTAGTTTATGCTGACAAGCTCTCAGGCCATGAGCGATAACACTCACTCAGATGGTGCTGCTGAAAACTTTTTTGATAACAGTTCAGCCAAGACGAACATGGCTCTGGCCCCATTTTTCTTTGATCCTGGAGAGGTTGCACCAGCAATCCTTCTCTTCGACGGGCTCGGTCCGGTTCTTTTTGGAGACTGGGACATAATCGTCCGAACAGAGGGCATGGATGCAATAACGCCTGAAATGCGATTTTTGTATGACCACCTTCCGGACTCATTGCCACGAGTGCAGCGGTTGAGTCTGAAACCGCTCCCACTACTTACCGACGTCGAACATGAAGATTTGATTTCCTACAGAAGAAACTCTGTCAATCCTCTGGTCAGCTACCTCCTAAGCCTTCCAAAGTCACGTTCTGCTCCAGGTGAGTGGGAGTGGCATCTATGCTCCGCCTTTGTTAATACATTGGGAAAGCAGGAGAATTGGAGCTTAATCAGAGACCGAGATCGTCGTCCGATGCAAACCTAACTTTATAAGGACAAGGATGACAAGGCTATCTGGTCTTTGACTCGGGCACCATTCAGTACAACGGTCAAAATCCAAATAACTCTCCGCCCGATGCGTTGCTGTTTACCCGCATTTCCGATGAGGAGCGTGAGAAAAGTACTGTTGAGTACATCCAGACACATGCGAAGACCGAGTCTGTTGGGCCTTTGGCATTCTGTGGCCACGCGGTGATAATAAATGT
Organism: Mycena alexandri; assembly: GCA_029233265.1. Classification (NCBI taxonomy): domain Eukaryota; kingdom Fungi; phylum Basidiomycota; class Agaricomycetes; order Agaricales; family Mycenaceae; genus Mycena; species Mycena alexandri. The sequence continues at coordinate 153,918 of JARJCM010000127.1, read as the reverse complement.
CAATCCCAAATCCAGGTCTGTCTTCTTTGAGGGTTTGGCATTGAGTTGACATCAAGCATACCAGTTTTGTTGCCCCATGTCTATGGCATCCGGATTTGACACCCACGCAACAGCACCTGTTAATGCGATCAAGAGATTCACATCGGAACCCAAACGTAGGGATGCGAAAAGGTACTCAGAGCCAGATCAAAGCGGAAGTCCATTATCGCTCCGTGGTGCGGAAGGAGCTGCGGACGGAGTTGGGGCATGAGCCAACCACAGCGGAGATTCAAGCTCGAACACGAGAAAAGAAAAAAATGACAGCGAAAGGCAAGGGCAAGAAGCGTGCTCTGGAACCCGATATGAAACTCAGAATACGGAGCCAACGTTTTCAGGAGAGGTTTGGTCGCGAAGAATGGCCTCTGAAGCTGGAGACTCAAGCATCCAGGTTGTTGGTGGTCAAGGGAGGGGTCAAGGGAGCAGGTCAAGATGAAGCTGATATGGAGAACAGCGAGGACATCGAGAATGACACTGATATGAGGGATGTTGAGTCTGAGCAAGACGTGGAGATGATGGATAACACCGAGGATTATGAGGGAGACAATTTGTCCATGGTAGTTGACAATGAATAGTTCCGAATCGTACTTTTTTTCAAGCTGTTTGTCGTGTCGGCAATATCGACCAGTCGGCACGACCGACGACCGGTGATCAAAAATGGACACACTTGGACCCACTTCTTTTTAACGCTCATGTCCGATCCGCTCCCTCCTCCTGGATTTCGTTGGAAAATTACTCCTGCCAAATACCCTAAATCCTCTATAAACTCAGCTGTGCAGAAGAAACCTCCCCTTGTTGCAGTTGGCCCTGGAAGTGAGCAGACACCGATCTACATTGGGCCAGGAAGCCAAACCGAGCCCTGGGAGTTCGATTTGGACGAGGATAGCAGCAGGAGTGGAGGTAATGCTCTAGGTGCGTGCTAGAGTACCTTTAGATTTCTATTTCTATTGGAATTGTTGACCGACTTCATCTTCAAGTTACACCGTGCGTCACAAGCCCCGCATCTACATCTATGCAAAATGTCCTCACTTGTTGTACAATATTCATTTTTACTTTGCCGTCTCAGGCTTCCAGGATCATAAGTAAGATTAAAGGGTTTAGAGAAGGTCCTGAGTTAACGGCTCGACGAGTAAATACATCACTAGCTATGCCTTAGTGGTCCCAGGGGTCCTGTGCTGATGCCGTGACGATTCCATCAAGATATCATCAATTTGAAGCTGACCCGTCCCTGTTGCCATAGACTTGCGATCAACATTCCCACCCGGTCATATCCGCGTTGCGCCGATTTGCTGATGAAAATCACGCAGCAGTACAGTAGAGTGCGTGACGTGACGTCCTCCTCATCGTGCTCATCGATCATCGCTCATGGCGGATATCGTCGGTCTTGTGGCCAGTGTCCTGCAACTGGTCGATACGGTCGCGAGGGCTCGCAACTATATCCAAGACTTCCGCAACGCACCGAAAGAACAGCAGCAGTTACTTCTCGAGATTCAAAAGCTCGAACCCCTTCTTTCGGCGCTAGACACGCAAATCAAGGGCTCCCAGGATCCAATACGAACCCTTGGTGGTGTGGGGCATCTGCAAGATGTACTGCTTCAACTAAGAGCAGAGATGGAGAAGTTGACCAAGAAACTGGATTCATATGGTAGTATTTCGCAGGTTTCAGGTCGTTTAACTTGGCCACTCTGGGGGAAGGAAGACGTCCAGCACGGCTTGGACACGATCGAGCGCTTCAAGAGCGTGGTCGAATTATGGTTGGCGATAGATATTCGGTCTGTGTTCGTCGCATCTATCCATACATATACCCGCTCACTCGGCACAGGAGCTCTACTCGAGGCAGGTCCATCGTAAAGGGGAAAGGGTCATTATGCTGAGGCGATCTGACTCAGATATTGCGTCCGATATCGAGGACGTCGCTGGCGACTTGAGGAAACACTACAGCGGTGAATCTTTAAATCAGTGTTGGTCACTACCTACCAACTCACTGGCCGCTTCTACAGAATCAACTGAAGAGCAACGAGTGAATAACCAATGTCAGTTTACATTCCACTCGAACAAACGCAAGCTCAATCACAGCAGACCTCTCCAAATCTGTCAGAGATATTAAACGTAATCAAGAGGAGGATCGTGATGGTGAGCAATGCCCACCGCAAGATGATGTTATGAAATTACACATGTACAGATGCAAAGCGCCAAAAGATACTGGACTGGTATTCGCCGTTAAACTTCTTCTTGCGGCAAGAAGAAATATTCAAGACTCGGGAACCGGGAACCGGCGAGGGGATCCTGCAAAACGGTGTTTTCAGGGAATGGAAATTGAACGAAGGGAAAACCCTCTGGTGTCGTGGAATACGTCAGTGTCTTCTTCCATGGTTTGATGGCCTCAGTCTAAGAAGAAACTCTGCAGCTGGCGCTGGAAAAACTGTGCTTACGTGCGTGCTGCAAGTTTCATCCTGCTCCACGATCTAATTCAGCACTAGCTCCCTTGTGGTCGACAATCTTCGAACGAGCTTCCAGGGCCAGAATGTTGGCGTCGCAGTCATCTATCTCAATTACAAAGAGATACATTTGCACTCTCTTCCAAGCCTCCTCGCCGGGCTCTGGCGACAGCTTATAGTTGATAAACCAATCCCCTCCGATCTGAATGAGCTGTATACGAAGCACTACGAGCGACGTACCAGACCATTTTTGGACGAGGACCGTGCCATACTTTGTTCCATAATTCCCGAATATTCTGGCGTCTTCGTCCTTGTGGATGCTCTCGACGAATATCCGGAAGACGAACGCGACGACTTGCTACTTTATCTGTCCCAGTTGACACCGAGCATCAATCTTATGTTAACTTCCCGACCCCACATAACCATCCGCCACCTTGTTCCAGATTTTCAATTGCACATTTCCGCGGCCGAGGATGACATCCGCCGATATGTACATGCCCAGATGAAGAGGCCTCGTCTTGCAAAACACGTCGAGAAAGACCCCGCGTTACAGGAGGCTATCCAGGTAAAGATAGTGCGTAATAGTAGGGGAATGTGAGTCGCAATCACACTAATGCATGAAGACCGATCTAACTGATCTCTGGGTTTATAAGGTTTCTCCTTGCAAAACTGCATATTGACTCTCTCGCACACAAGACCACTGTGAAAGCAGTTCGAGTCGCTTTGGACGATATGCAGAGCACGCTGGCCCACACCTACAAAGATGTGATGGAGCGTATCAATGCGCAGAGTGAGGACGACAAGTGTCTTGCTCGCCGCACACTTTCTTGGGTTTCGAAGGCGAAAAGAGCACTACATACTTCTGAGCTTCAAGAAGCTCTGTCCTTCGACCCATATGCTGCAGGTTCCGATCCTGATGACCTTGTCGACATGGACATAATCCTGTCGGTCTGTGCGGGCCTGGTCATCGTTGATCCAGACAGTCGTTTCGTTCGGCTCATCCACTATACCGCGCAAGACTACTTGGACCAGAACCAAGAAACTGCCACTCCTGGGGCACAAACAGAGATCGCGTTAACATGCATAACATTTGCGTCTTTCCAACTGGAAGGCTCCCAGAAAATTGCCAAAGTCAGTTGGCCCGGGGGACCGAACGATCTCTCCCTTCTGCATTATTCCATCCAACATTGCTTAACACACGCGCGTGGTGAGCCGGAATCAGACATCAGGCAGCCTCTTCTGATCTTTCTTGCAAACGCCTCCAAATGGCGCCGCTTATGGGACATGGTCTCTCCGGAATCCCCGATCCTTCGTCATGTTCCTAGGGCGGCAGATGCGCTTTGGATTGGAGCGGCCTTCAATCTGAAAGAAACATGCCGTTACTTGATACAGCACAATGAGGCGGGACCCGTGCTTCGGGAGGCCATATCGCTGGGGCAAGAAGATATTGTCCGTGTGCTTCTCGCAGCTGGAGCCAATGCGAACACGGAGGACCCAACGTACGGTACTGTGTTACAGCTCGCTTCGTATGAAGGGGCCGCCGAAATTGTCCGTCTCCTGATTACGGCCGGTGCGGACGTCAATGCCGCGGCGCAGGGACGTGGCACAGCGTTGCAAGCTGCTTCGATAAATGGACACAGCGCGGCGGTTGAAATTCTGATTAACCACGGCGCCGACGTCAATTCCCGGGCCGAACCATATGGAACAGCCCTTCGGGCCGCTGCCTTGGGTGGCTATGCGAATATTGCATCTCTTCTGCTGGAACATGGTGCAGAGATTGACGCCACGGTGGGGAGACATAGTACTGCTCTTTCCACAGCGCTATCCTGCGGTCAAGCCGACGTTGCGCGTGCCCTCATCCACCGGGGCGCCAATGCGAACGACCCTGGGGCTCGGGGTTGGACCGCACTCGGGCTGGCCGCAGGCAATGGTCACTTGAAGATCGTTCAACTATTGTTGCAAAACGGCGCAGATCCCAACGTAAGATCGGGCATGGACAACACACCGTTACAGGCCGCAGCATTCGGTGGCCACACTGCTGTCGCGCGGATGCTCATTGAGAGCGGGGCCCTCGCCAACGCGGACGGAGGTCAGTATGGCAGTGCACTACAAATTGCTTTGCGTCTCGGATGGCAGCAGGTAGTTGATATCTTGACCAAAAATTACGGAGCCTCCGACGTTGAAGGTTTCCACGCCGCATCCACGACAGAAGTATGGACCCCGTGCCAGGTTTGTCTCAGAGCTCCTAGTTATCCTCATCCTTTTGCGCTCACTTTCCTTCTAAAGTATCGCATGGGCCGGACACTCCGTAGCGGAACAGATGTCAGTGTAAAGGAGGCTATAAATATCCAGACGGGCAGGTCATACGCTTGCAAGATCCTGAACAAGGCACTCATGGATGGGAAGAAACACATGGTGCGTTTTCACACAATGCAGCAACTCAACTGAATGTATGTGACCTAGGTTCAGAATGAGATCGCCGCGCTCAAACGCATGTCGACCGGCCACCCGAACATCATGACCCTGGACGACTACTTTGAGGTGTGTACCAGCAGTATCATGTTGTGTTTGGTTTATAATGTGGAACCACACCTCCTCATTCTCGCATCCACCACAGACCCCTCATAGCGTGTATCTATGCTTCAACATGTGCACGGGGGGTGAACTATTGGATCGGATATGTGCTAAGGGCGCTTACCACGAATCGTGAGTCGCGCAGATAGTGTCTTCGGGTTGTGTGCTTGCCCCTCCCCAGTGACGCCGCGAATCTTGTGCGCACCATCCTGAGCGCTGTCGAGCACATTCACAGGGCGGGAGTCGTACATGGTGACCTCACAGCAGAAAATCTGCTCTTCAGCACACCCGCCAACGATGCCGACATTATCATAACTGATTTTGGCCTCAGTCGCATCATAGACCTGGAGGAAGAGAAGCTTCGGATCCGCACCGATGTCTCTGGCACCCTAGGCTACATGGCACCAGAAATCCTTCTCAAGAGTGCGATTTTCCATTGTTCTTCTTCACTGCAGCTGACCTCGCACCGCAGCGGGATATAGCAAGCCCGTGGACGTCTGGGCATTAGGTGTCCTTACGTATTTCATTCTCGCGGGCTACACGCCGTTTGACCGCGAGACACCCAAGGCCGAGATGGAGGCCATTATCGCTGGTGAATATGAGTTCGGGCCGAGGGAGTACTGGGCAAGTGTTTCCGAAGCCGCGAGTGACTTTGTCAGGAAGTGCCTTATGGTAGACCCAGAATATCGGTCCACTGCCGCTCAGGCTTTGGAACATAAGGTGCGCGCACCCCTCTCGCCGAGATGATTTAATTCTAAATATTAACCGCAGTGGTTGGCAACGCCGAGCCGGATCTAATGTGCGGCCGGGGTAGAAGATACCCCAGCGGCGGACCATCAGAAGGGTGAGACAGTTTTTGCGCCGAAGAAATGTGGATCCGGACATATTTTTGAATATCACACCGAGCAAAGGAAAATACCGACCTACCTGGTTTGAAAGAGCTGCTGAAAGCTTGCGGGAATTTTACGATAGGCTGTTTGGGCTGTACAAGATTTGCCGGATCGATTAAAGAAACTGAAAAAAAGCATCTCATTGAATTTTGCTTTGTCCGGTGCGTTGAAAGCGTCGCCGAAAAGTAAACACTCAGCCTCCTTTTCTTGGTTCACCAACAGGATCCCGTGCTTTGCAACGCCGGGATATATCTGATTCCACCTATGTTCTCCGGGCTTCGATAAAGACCGGCAGCCTGAGGATAAATCTGATGCTAAGGTCAACATTTGAGAGAGCGCAGTTTCGAGGTGGCTTTGCGGAAGCGACAGTTTCAATCGTCTTTTAATTATGTATATACAATCTCGACGACAATCTTATCGCCCTCACAGCGGCGTAGTGCCCGTGAAATTACCACTCTGGGTGGTGAAATCTCCCTGCTCAGTCAGACTGTCGATCCGCCCCAGCAAAAACTCCAGCTGCCTGTACCCAGCGCCGGGAACATACTGCGGGATCTCATGGCCCGCATGATCGACCGTGACAAACGTCAGCCCGCGCTCCGTGTGCGTGGTGCCAAAGTACCCGCCACCGGCGACGAGGCCCACGCTGACGGTGGGGATCTCGCTCTGGAAGAACGTCTCGTTGATGGCGTCGCCAATGGTAGGATTGTACGGCACAAAGAACTTATCGGTGAACGGGCTCGACGAGAAGCCCTGCGCGCCGTTCCAGGTCATGTTGTTTAGCGTGGCCAGCGTGCCGTTGGTCAGGATGAGGTAGTCCAGGTTGCCGTTACCAACGAGGACGTTGTTGGTGCGCTCGACGACGCCCGCGAGGACGGTGAAGGAGGAAGGCAGGGAGTTTTCCAGGCCGAGGGTATTGTCGCCGCAGATGGCGTAGTCGACGTGCGGGTTCACGTTGAGAGCCTTTTGCACGTCGGTACGGTTGAAGTAGTTGTTGGGCCCGTCGCCCAGGCTGGGAAAGCCGAGCTCGTCCCACAGGAAGGGGCAGTAGTCGGTAATGTGGTAGAAGTTGAAGCACGGGTTGACGTACAGCGCGGCCAGCCAGATGTCTTCGAGAACGATGCAGTCATCGACCGTCAGGTTGCCCGTGGCGAAGGAGGTGGGCTCGGGGAACTTGCCGGCGGGCGGAAAGGTGAGCGCTAGGTCCATGAAGGTGTTGTACCCGCAGGCCTCGGCGCGCTCGTTGATGGTCGCGACGAACGAATCGTTGAGGTTCAGCACATTGTTGTAGTGGTTGAGATATGCCACCGCGGGAGCCTCGCTGAGGGCTTCGAACGGGCCGATGGAGGGGTCGTTGATTTGGATCCCTTTGACATTGTAGTAGGTCGTGTCATTCTGGTCGAGGAAGTGGCTGGAGATGTAAGGGATATCTGGTGCGTGCAGTTAGCTTCTGGAAATTGCAGTGCATCACTGGGGGTCTGAACCAACACTTACATTGTCCGGCGTACGACTCTCCGGTGAAGTAGACATCAAAGCCTTGCATCTCAAAGGTGTCGATGAAATTCTTCCAGAACCCAGCAAAGTCCCTCGCGACGTCTGTCTCATCCTTGATCTGCGCCGGGGCCCCGGGAGCCGCGAGCGACAGGCCCGTACCTATGGGCTGATCGATCCACACCATATTGGTCAGGTTCGTCCAGGCAAAGGGGTTCGGCTGGGGCTCGAAGGTGCCCGACTGCCACTGAAAGGGACCGTTCTCTTGGAACAGCCCGTCCATGGAGCTGCATCCCGGCCCGCCGTTGAGCCAGATGACGATCTCGTTGCTAGCGAGCTCATTGGCCGAGGGGAAGAACCAGAAGAAGAGCTCGTTGGCGGTAGCGTTCGTGACGTTGGGACTGGTGATTGGCAGGCGGCCAGCATAGGACTCGCCCAGGTCGAAGTTGACCTTTGGCACGCCGGTCCCGTTGACGACGAACTCTGGATGGGGGTCAGGTCGTGCTCAAAGATCGGCATCAAAGAACAACGAAGACACTCACTCTGGCTGTTTGAGTTCAGGAACTGGGAGTCCTCGCTCAGGGCACGCTTCACCGGGGCTGCCGGCTTCGAGGCCCTCTTAGGTGCTCTGCTCTTGAGAGCCGCGGCGCGCCTGTGAGGGTTTTCGGCGGCGAGGGCACCGGAAGAAGCCCCGAGCAGCGCCGGTAATAAAAATGCGGTAAGATGCATCTTATGAGGCTCCGGGTCCGGTTGGAGTGGAGCACACGAATGGGAGACTCAGTAAGGAGAGGAACACGAGAGAACGGTGGAAGGTTTCCGTTCAATGGGAAGTAGGCAATCTGGTGCTTAAATAGACGACTACCGCCAACTACGGAATAAGTCGAGTCAGAACTAAACTGCGGGAGTACGGAATAAGTTAAACGGCAGCGAGAGGGACTGCGGCGGCGTCCCGAGTGTCGTAACCTCATGAGCGATACAGGGCCCGATTGCTGAGGAAAGGTCGAAGGCGACGGCGAGGACGAGGAGATGGAATGCCACGGCACCTGAGCCTACCTGAGCTCGACAAAGCACAAGGCGGAGTACTGCGATAACTCAATAGGATATTAGCCATGTTTACACACCGGTGTTCATAACCCGCTTTTCAATGGATCAGCCAAAAAGTTCGCCAATCATCTGTCAGATTCTCCACCTCTTCCCCATCCGCCACTTCCGCGTTCCCAGCACTTCAAGCCGCATGTCTGCTGGCCGTGGCAGAAAGTCCCACCACAATGAAAGTCAAGAAAGCTCTTTCCGAGACTATCCCGCTCGACGATGCTCCCAACTTCGTGGGCTACAATTCCGATCCCGAGAAGGTTGCCGTAAACTCAAAATGTCGTCACTGTATGAAGATCAGCATGACGTAGCCCATACTTACGTCCAATTCAATTCATCATTCTGGTTCCCGTCCTTGCACCCGAGTCCCGAGCCCCTGCCCCTGGTTGAGAAGAACCGCATTTATGGGGTTGTCAATACCTTGCGCAGCCGTCAAAATCAACGCACTGACAGCGAGCGCTGTTGGGGCAAAGGTAATTGCTGCGACCGATGCGAAAACTGAGTCACTGACGGTTTGAAAGAAGCCGGGACCCAAAACAAGAACGTCGCCAGGGATGCGTCGCAAAAACTAATTATCTCACCATGAACCTCCTCTGCGACGGGGCTCTTGCACCAATAACGACGCGCTCCGGGCCCTGGTAAACGGCGAGCGCGCGAGCAGGAGTACTTTTCGAAGAAAACTTGGAAAAGAAAGCAGAAGAAAGGAATTCCAATTGCAACAGGACTGAAGAAAACTACTGTAGAGTGGCACACACTGGCGGCCCAGGCGCGGCCACATTGGCAAGTTGAACGGCGGCAGCGCCCAGACTGAAAATCGTAGGCATGGTGGGAAGAAAGAAGCATGGTGGCTATGTTGATGGGGAATGCGGATCAATCCCTCTTGCTTCCCGCCCTCACCCTGCGTTTTTCAAACCCGCTGTCAGTCCATGTTATTGACTCGGCAGTGTCGCTATGGACCGTCTTTCGTCTTTTTTACGCCTTGCCGGCATATTGCTCGACACCCCTTTGGACGCACTGCTGAAGTGAGTTTTCACCAAATGATCCTCCAGTCCTCTCGTTAACGTTAGGGGCTAGACTGTTGTTTAACCACCGTCAAAAAGCTAACCTCAAAGTCCAAAGCGTCTGACACTACAGGACGGGGGTACGACATTTTACGTTTCGCTTTTCAGACCTGTAGCCGACATGCGATGGCTGAGGTGGACAGAGTTTAACATTGATCCAGGAATATGCATGCGGATTATAAATACGCTTGGGTCTGCTACTCCCCGACTATATGCGAGCGTGAAGAAATGGCGGCGACATCCCCAACGAGCTTGTACAGCTCTCCCTTCTCCAAACTCCCCAGCAGTAGTCGTTGCTCAAGAGTCACGGACGGAAACGGTCGTGCCCGAGAGCGTGGCCGAGCAGAGCTCAGAGTTCTGGACGAGGTCGATGAGGGTGGCGGTCGAGGGGCTGACGGAGGTGCCGGAGCGGACGGCAGAGCCTGTGAAACTGGAGGTAGGGAAGGCGGCGAAGGAGACCAAGCTGGAGCCTGACTCGAAGTCCTCCAGAATCCACTCGGCCGAGGTGGCGGACAGGCGGGAGCCACCGCTAACGGTGCCGACGATAGAGGTACCACGGGTGTTGTTCTCGATGGTGACGGTGCCCGAGGTGGCCGAGGTCATGGTGACGGTGGTGGTGATGCTGTCGCCGGTATCGACTGTGCGGGTGAAGTGTTAGTGGCCAGCCATATCTTATCATGAGTGGGAGGAGAGCCTTACCGGTGAGGGAAACATCGCGGCTCGCAGCGGGCAGCATCTCAGTCCAGGCAACGTTCTCCTGGCGGCCGCCGACGAGCTGGGAGAGGGTACCACCCTGGATAAGGGCGGAGTCGCTGAAGCCATCAATACCGACCCACTGGGAGATGGCGGGGTCCGAGGAGGAGGACTGGCCGGAGCGGAGGCTGATGGTAGGGACGGTCCAGGTGCCGACGACCGACGTGAAGCCCGAGCCGGTGAGGGCGGCACCGCACCAGTTGGACGACGTGACCGTGGCGGCAGACGCGCGCCCGCTGAGGCGGTTGCGCTTCCGGGCCTCGCCGACCTTAATCATGGCCTGCGACTGGAACCTGGTCTGGGGGCCGGCGATGAAGGGGACCTCGGTGCCGTTCTCGAACCTCTGGAAGGTCCAGGTGACCTCGGCGGTAGCCAGGGAGGCTGCGAGGATGGCGGTGATGGCGGCAGCCTTCATGTTGGACAGATAGTTGGAGTTCAAGAGGCGAGAGAGGCTCAAAGAGGGCTCAGAGGCAGGCGATGAAACCTGGGTACCAGATGGCTTGATCGAGGGATGAGGACGACGGGAGGTCAGAACTCTTATATACTTTTCTACATTCTTGATCCCGTAACCAGAGAGCCATCGTGCCCAGTGCCGTCCGTTTTGGCTGTGGAGCCATGTAAAACTGACCACACGGGACTTGCAGATAGCAGGGCCTTAGCATGCGACTGAGTGAAGGGCGAATACACATTTCTCGCACGCGCTCGTGCAAGAGAAGATAAGGGAGGCTTCGATCGGACGCTCTGGAGAGATCGTGCGTGCGCGTGGAAGACAAGATAGAGCTGCCATGTTGGAGACAAAGCCGCAAAGTCCTGGACATAAAAAGAATGTCAGATGGCATTGCCTATTTTTGCAATCTTAAAGAACGGTTAAGAATAATAAGGCTTGATTGCCATGTTTCGCCATGTCAGCTGCGCTTCTTTTTGACATCCCTGGGTCATACTTGTCCACACGCTTTTATAATTAACGAAGGAGTGGGCGACTTTCCATCGGGGTTTATCCATTTTTCTCGCGCGCGCTCCAAGACACGCGCGCATCTGCGGTCACGAGCCCTGTCTGAAAATCTCACGCGAACTATTAACATTTCCTCTTTTTTGGTAAGCCATTATCTGGCTCGATTGACCCAGCCAAGTCTGCTGGGAGTCATTCTAGGATGAATGTAAGAGGAATGTGAGATATAATAAACGTGATCGTTGAGCGGCCTTGGGCGCCTCGGGATTTTTTCTGAGGCTCCGGAGGAAAAAGCACATGAAAATGGAGGATGCAGAGAGCTTTGGTGTTATCATGCGCGACCTTTTGGTCGCATGGAGCTCGCAACGCGGATGATGCATCCGCTAGATGACATCGATGTTGTGATTTTTTAAGTTCAGACTGGCATCGAATCAACATCGAATACCGATCCTCACGTTCCATGTTGTAAAGCCGAAACCATGGTTATTTTCTTCGTTCCTCCTTATCCTGATTACCCTTGATATGTCGGTACTCAATTCACCATTGGCTGTAACAATGCTTAACTATTTGCGGTTGCACACTTGAGTTAGCGGGGGGTCCATAATGACACGATAGGGATTTCTGGCCGATCAACCGGTAAAAGACTTGGGAAAAGTTCCGGGGGACATTTTTTGAATCCCAGGCGTATATATATATGGCTCTTCAAAAAAAAAAATAGCCAGGATTTACCAATTCACCACTACCCGGCCCGGCCGCCGGTCATAAACGCATCATTAACGTAAACAATGCCACGACTTTGCCACGACTTCAAGTTGGCTACGGACCACGACCACAGCACAACACCGGCCCCGAAGCACTCCGCAGGATGCTCCGTGCGCCCCGACGCACTCCGTGGCATGCCCCATCCACCACCGTATGCACCCCGCTCTCGTCTCAGCCCACCCCGCTGCCACCTAATCATCTTCTCGCGCATGCTCTCTGTGCGATCTCTGCCCACCTCCCGGGGTGATGCCGCTCCCCGCTCCAGGCCTTGCACCCAGTACCCCCTCACTCCCCTTTGTCCACCCTATACTCCTCGCGAACAATCAATCAACACAATTCAAGACTCACCTTAGCCCTCGCATCTCCGTTGCAACATTGCCCGTTAGCCCGTTAATCTGGTGTATTGGACGATGAAGGCCCTGATAACGCCTACTACGCTTGTCCCCGTGCAGCAAATGAGCGGATGGATGGATGGATAGATCAACGTGGGAATCAATGGGTGCTACGGTGCGTTCTCAGTTGTCTTGTTTTCCCCGCGTGTCTTCCACACCTTCCTTTCATGCGCCTCTCTTCCCTCCCTCCCTCCCTCCCCCTCATCGTGCGGCATCGGCATCTTCGCGTCGGCATCACCGCAACGTCCGGATTTTGCGACAACGGCCCGTACTCTCTCCTCTGCGTTTCCCGCGCCGGCGCGCGCCGCTGCTGCAGTCGAGCATAGTTGTGGCGTTTCAGTTGACGCGTCCACCACTTGCACGACTCTACATGCGCGGCGTCGCGCTGACACCTCCAGATCCGCGTGAAAAATCATTCCTGGGGGACCACGAACCCTTTCCGCTTCATTCCACCTGCCTATACAAATACCACCCACTCTTTTGTCATCCATTCCCCTTGTTTACCGCGTCTTTCCCCATTCCCTCGCTTCCACCAGCCACAATCTCGAACCTCCAATGCCTCTTGCGCATGAGCTGTGAGATACAATTCCCCGTCTGTTCTCCCACTCCATCCCCCGCGATCACGCCTTTTTTCCCCCGGGAGTTTCCTTTGAACTACCGTTTGAACTACCGGGAAATTTGATACGGTCAGTGACCTTTCATTCAACGCTTTTCAATTTTTGCCCAAACCATTTCACTCCAGCCGGCTCTTATATATCGAAAATATTTGGCGCCCAGTCTGCGGGTGAAGTGCCACCTTTTTGAAATCACCTAACTGACCTTTGTTTTTTCTCTCAGGGGGCTGCTATACCTCAGGATGCGGCCGTATTCAATCCGACATTTATTCTCTTAGAACTTGGTTTTTACCTAACTCGTCAGCCTTCATCTCCCCAGCCCTACAACTCCGTTCAAAAATAAAATTATACAACCACCGTCACCACCACTCTCACCTCCGAGTCACCTCCTCCTCAGCCTTACCGGCACACTCCCCACGCCAAGCGTCAACCCATTATCCACCCTCATGACCCGCGCGCGCCACTGTGCCTTCGTCTCCCCCGGATGCTTCAGCACAACGGTTACTTTCCAGTCGAGGAGGAAGTGCGCTAGGTAGGCGACGCCTTCCGTCACGGCGAAGCGGCGGCCGATACCTGCATTTACAGTACGGGTCATCAGCTCGGATCCGCGCGCTTGCTTCGACGAGGGAAGGAAGAGAGCGGAATGGATACGCACACGCCCGAGGCCCAAAGGAGAACACCGTCATGTCGTTGTCCGACACGCCGTACCACCGCGCCGGGCGGAATTCCTCGGGGTCTGGGAAATATTTCGGGTTGTGATCTGCGCATGCGTCTCAACATTTATTCGGCATTGCAATCCGGCACAAGGACACGCACGAAGTCCCACCAAATCAACCGAGACGCGCACCCCCGGCTCGAGGACGAGCTGCCCGCCGTGTCCGTCTTCGGCGTCGGTCTGGAGGACTACGGTGTGTTGGGTGTCGCGGGACATAGACGGGGCGGCGGCTTCGAGTCGCATGACAATCATTAGGGCATTATTAGGGCGCATGTGCGGGGGAAGAACCGACTCACGGAAAAGACGCGCAGCCTCGAGGAAACAGGCCTGAACCTTGGGTAGGTTCTGGAAATGCTGCGTGCGGTCCCTCAGCGAAGGCAAATGCGAAGTTGGCTCATTGCCTCGAGGCGCGTACCAATTCCCCGTCTTCAGAAACCACGCTCCGGATTTCGTTGTACACCTCCTCCTGTATGTCCTCGTGCAACGCCAGGAAGCCAATGACGGCATCGAGTGTTCGGGCCGTACTCTCTGTGGGAGAGGTGAAGCCGGATTCCATATATATCTACGGAGGTAAGCGCGCACCATGCCCCGCCATCAGTAGGAGATAGGTATTTCCTGCCTGCGAAATTGTTTTAGTCAAAGTGCGTTAAATTACGGGCCAGGAGTGAGTGAGTTGAACGGCTCACGAACCAGTTCCTCATCCGACATGGACAACGTTCCCTGCCCATCGCTCGCGCGTATCATAAGCCGGAAAACATCCTTCCTTTCCGACCCGGTGCGCTCCTTCGCCGACGCCATCTCCGCCCGGCGGGACGCAACGAGATGTTTCAGCTCCGCGTCTACCCTCTTCCATGCGGTCTCGATGTTCCGCAACCTGTTTAATTGCGATGCGCACGTCAGATGCACGCAGTGTATGATAGAACATGTGCGAACCATCTGATAGGCAGCCTGTACACCCACCGCGGCGTGACCAACCTCGCAATAGTCGAGCGCGAGACGATCCCGATGGCCTCGCTCAGCGTCATCTGAATCCCACTCGCGTTGGGGGCAGTCTTCCAGGGCATTGGCTGGCCGAACCCACATCGACCGATGATGATCAAGGCGAACTGCCCAGAAGTCAATTGGAAGATGACCGTGGGGGAAAGGAAATCACCTTGGAACTAAATGGATTCATCGCAGGAATCGTCACCTCGTCTTCCCCTGCCCATCCCTCTGCATCGACCATCTCACGATACACGCTCGTCGCTTCGTCCCACACGAGAGCGTATCTGCGGCAGGTGGCGTGAAAGGAGATTTAGTTGTGCCTTGATGAGGAAGCAATATGGATGGAGACAAACGTACGTTTCGGGCGAGAACGCAGGATTCATGATGCGCCTGTGACGACTCCACTCCGCGCCGTTCTCAGTGAAGAGATTCCGGCCCCAGAACCTGCACCGTACATTACATATATCAGTAAAGTATGCCTCTCCGAGGCCGCGGTGAAATTGGAAAGCGTAAGAAGGCTCACCGGATGAACGACGTCGACTCCTCAGACTTCTCAAACTGGCCCTTGAGCGAGAGCGCGAGGACTTGTCTCGCCACGTCCATTGAGATCGTGTAGACTGCGGGATGGTGACTCAGATATCCAAGGACAGACATGGTCTGCAGCCCGTGCTTGGCGTACGCTTCAAGTCTCCGCCGTCAGTCCTTGTATTTACATCCGCCGAAGTTGCGCACCTTGATCCCTCCAATACCACTGCCATTTCATGCCCGGGTTCCAGAAGCACGTCGGGAGGAGGACGCCCAGTGGGGACGCAGGGCTGAACAGGCTGCGTAGGCCGGGGAGGTGGGAAACTTTCTATTCGATGCAACGTGCACCCTCCTCAGACGAGGTCACGATGCATGCCAGCGGTTGGGATGCTCACCCTCGAATTTTCCCTGAACGCGAGAGCCTTTCGGACTACGTAGAAGGCGAGGAGAGGGAGGAGGTAAGGATACCAGGACATGAGGAGGGGGGCAGACGTGGGCAGGGGATGACGGGTGTGGTTAAATGTGCGAGTGTGGTTAAATTGCGCTGGATTTGGAGTGCTCTAGGGGTGTGACCAGGTGCTGGAACTATTGCCCGGCCCGCATGCGTAAATTTGGGGGGTATGGTAAAAGGCGGCCGGGCGGCGCGGCGCGGACCGGCGCACGCTGACGCGGGAGTGAAGCGGCATAACGGGGAAATTGACGCGGCATCGGCGCCGCCTTTCTTTCTTCAATAAACACTGCTCGGACCTGGGGAACAACATTACACGAGTTTTAGATAGAAATACATCGATTGAGCGTGAAAAGCCAGATTTTGAAAATTTTGGACTTTGTACCAACTTGCCTCCACTGGTTTCCCGGAACCGACTTGAAGAAAGTACAAGAGCGTGGCGGGGCGCTCCGCGCCCCACCACTTCGGTTCAAGATCAAAAGAAGCATAAGAGGTGTAAAAGCTGTTAAGGTCTGAAAATAAAAGCTGTTGAGTTGTGCCGATGTGGGATCAGCCGCGGCCAGGCTCGGCATAGGCAAGCTGGACTTATCCGGCTGTGTGATCAGAGATGCCGCGGTGAAATGGTGGTGCCATCAGCGGACCTTAAAAAGCTTCAGACGGACAGGCGTAATCTTATAAAGAGAGTGATTTACCTATCTACCATAAGAGGATTGACGGAGTGGTGACCAGGGAAAGGAATAATACATTACAATGGCATGCTTCAAAGTATACTAGTCGAGACCGGAGAATTGAACCACATTGGCGTTTGATGCCTGAGAGACCCACACAAGCCGTATGGTATCTAACAAATTCTTGAGGAAGGGTAAAGAGCTGGTGCCTCGAGAGCCTTGGGTGGAAATGAACACAGGACTGACTGAATTGTGTTGGTGTCATGTACGATACAACTAACTGTACACTGTTCTTAGGTAGCAATCTACTGCCTCACATTCATAAGCCAACATTACAACTGCTTCTTCCCGCCGTCACTCCCAATCACTCTGGTTCCATCCACCCAACTCATCAACGCCACCGTCGTCAAGATTGTCGAGAGAAACATTGGCGCATGCACCCACCGCGTATTTGTCGTCGGTGCCCCCAGGTAGCAGAATTGGAGCTGCTCAACCACGAAAAGCGCAGCGAGGATGCGCGGCGCGTTCCGGCGCAAGCCCGACGCTGTGGGCTTTTGGGAGGTGTAGCGAAGGTATGGTGTGGCGGCGAGGGCCATGAGCCCGAGCTCCAAGATGAACATTGTGCTGGGAGAATCGAACAACGAAGTGCCATGGGCTTTGCTCGAAGACGGGGTCAGGACCATGTCTGGCAGTGAAGATGTAAATTTATTTGCGACTGATATTATGAGTTTAGATACCTGGCCGGTGCGTCGTGGCATCAAGGATGTAGTGCGTCGATGTCACGAAAAAGAGCGCAAGAACATCTGTCATCGGGACTGTACTCCAAGTTTTGGTGAAAAAGGCCGTGTATAAGACCGCGAAACCGGCAGCTATATTATTTGTACCGTGAGCGGTAAAACGAATTGCGACCCAGAGAGAAGCAAACCCATGATAACCTCTCCGACGAGGGAGTGGCTGTATGGATATTCGTTGGCGTACGGAAAGCAGCCTCGTAGGTTGAGGGTGGGGCTATAGCGGAACTCCTCGATCCCTAGCATGGCGTTGACGAAGAAAATTGCATCGGGGAGGGAGCCGGCCATGGCCAGAGCCCACATGGGGAGGTTGGGAAAAAATGGCTTGAGGGCGAGGGCGGGGGCAAAATGGGCGATCCACATGTTTGGAGAAGGAAGTACGAGCATATGTCGATCTGAAAGATATAAAGAGAGAAATCGGGCTCTGTGATATCACTGTGACGAAGAGTGGGGTTCATCCAACTTGCATTCCAAACGAGGCTCCCACGGTCCCGATAATGACGCACACAAAGGATCATTCGACCTTCGTTGCTTCATAAGTACTATCAATAGCCTATTTGCAAAAAATGTCTAGCTTTCACTTGTTGGGAAATTCAGATTTTTCACCACAATTTTTAGTGAAAAATGTTTGTTTTTTAAACATTTTTCACTGAAAAGAAGGATAATTCTATTCAGCAACCCGGGTTGCTACTATTCAACCCCCACTATTTTTCTTTTATTCAGCAACCCCAGGGCTTGGCGAGATAGCGAAGATCCGGCCGCTCAAGGCATCCGTGCCGGGAGAAGGCCGAACGGCCCGCGTCGAGTGTTCGCCCGGCCACACGATTTGGTCAACTGTGGGCATCAAACCAAGTCAGGTCAGGGCGAACGGCAATCTAGAGAACTCAGAGGTCCCATTGGCCGATTCTCCTTCGTATTTTCGACCAGGGTGAGGCGCACTTAACAGCGAGCCGCCGATGGTCGAATTGATCCGATCACTGGTATATATCTTTCCCCGACGAAAGGTCCAAGAAATGCTCCAGTGAAAAATATGAAACTCCTCCCGCGGCGATGTAATGGCCTCTTCAAATACATAATCGATAAGAGCGGGGCAGACTTCAGGCTTCAGCAAAGAACAAGTCCAACGGCCTGATCCCATCGCGTTTCGGCGTGTGCCCATCAGAGGAAATTAGATGACATGGCTATGAAAAATAAGCGGGGGTTGCTGAATAGAAAATCACTATCCAGCAACCCACTGACAACCACGGTTGAATCAACGAAACTTGACACTGTTACCCTGCATGAAGGTCAATGACCGCAAGTTATGATGATCTGCAGACCGTCTGCCCGCAATTTCATGAACGGCATCAGCCACATTTCTCGCGTTACGGGTCAAGAACACGACCGAATGCCGTTTTCTTCTGCGCATCATAATAGATATTCCTCTCCCCCAAAATCTCAACAGTGGCCGCCTTATTCGTTCTGTTCGCGCGGTTCTCGATTTTCTATACCTCTCTCAATATCCGATTCATTCGACGGAAACCGTGGCACAACAGGACGATGCTCTGGCCGGCTTCCACGATAACAAGGACATATTCATCGATCTTGGCATTCGCACCAATTTTAATCTTCCGAAACTCCACTTCCTGCGCCATTATTCATTGGGCACCAAACGGTTTGGGACCACGGACAACCGAAACCACTGAACGGCTCATATCGACCTTGCCAAAAACGCTTACCGTGCAACCAATCATAAAGATGAGCATCCGCAAATGACGCAGTGGCTTGAACGCAAGGAGTAAATTCTCTTGCATGCCAAATTCATTCGCTGGAGGGAACTTGGTCAGCCGTCCACGCCGACCGTACCCCCTGGCATCGAGTTCAATCGCACATTGAGCCTGACCCTGCATCCGACTCGGGAATCAGTCCTTTTCGATAAATTAATTCAAGACTACGGGGCACAGGTCTTCAGAGATGCCCTTGCGCGCTACGTGGTCTCCACCAACCACCCGGAATATTCTGCACGGCAAATCGAAACATATTCAGCAAACCTGGCGATGCCGTTCCGTCTAGTGCTGTCCAGATATGATATTGATATGATGTTTGCCGTATCATATTATAACAATATCATATCATGGTGGTCAGGGTGATATCGTATCTGTAACATACTATCGCATATTATTATGCCATATTATGATATATTATGAATATATCAAGAATATAATTTTTTCATGGGTCAACTGCCCTGAACCTGGTGATTTTTGACTCGGGTGGGGTGCACATCGGCTTTTGGCCTTCCCAAATGCCTCTGCAGATGCTATACTGGACTTGGACCTTCCATTTGCTCTCATACCGGAACTTTGAAATTTGAACCTCCTAAAATTGAGGATTCTTACGGTTGTTGATCCTCAACCCCTCAGCCATCAGTTGTGGAAACACAGGCAATTTCATCCTGGTATGGGTAGTTGCATGCCTGAAAAAGATCATGAAGATGGCCTGTCTCCAAAGTGTCCTCGTCGGTGACTACATCTCAGGCATAATATGAAAATAATATGCATAATACGGGCCTAGCGTATCGTAACATATCAATATCATATCCTAACATATCCACGTCGTATTATTATGTTGAATGGGCCCAAGGCCCATATCATATCCATATTATCATGAAGATATTAATATTATAACATTCCATAACATATTCTTGGACAGCACTAGTTCCGTCGAGTCCCTGTTTATCAAGATCAAGGAGGTCACGGAGCACCCTCCGGACACAACCTCGGCACGGGGGGAGACTGGTGTTAACGGTATGTATCGCGCTCATCCCTTTACTCGAACTAAATCGGTGTAGGCTATCGCGCGGGGCAAGTCCGCTGTATTTTCTGGATCCCGAGAAACAGGGGCAGCAGATTTTCAAAGCGGGTGTTGTCACTATACCAAAACGGTGGAGATGACGTTGCAAATGAAGCTTTTGCGTAATGGGGGCCTCGATGCAGACATCGTGAAACGAGATGAAGTCGAGGGTTTGGTCGAGGGCCTTTTGTGATTCTGAGTGAAGCCGGTTCGATACGATTTTTCATACGCATGGGACGGAATTTAATCGCGCCCATCCTTCAACCCCACCAAGATTCACGTGGTATGAGAATTGCTGCTCTTAAAATTCATACTTCAGCATGTTACTTCAGTGCGATAAATTCAATTCAAGACTGATGTTTTCGTCCGCGCAAATTCGTAATGAGTGACCTCTTACCTACTGTGTTTGTACTTCACCAGTCGGGGCCTGTAAAAACTTATTATCTAAAGGCAACTTGCCCACAAACATTGTAGAGAACATTCGAACAAAACTTTTGACTTGGCCAAGAAATGCGGTACAGGTAAGCTAGGTCGCATATGTAAATCTACACTTCATCGTTGTCGGGGAAGTCTTCCTCATAGTCACGGTCGCCATCCGATTGATGGCTATCCATCTCTTCTTCGTCGCTATCAACATCTTCCCACTGGCTTTCAGATTCGTCGTCATCATCATCCCCCGATTCTCCCCATCCCGCTAAAACCTCGTCAGCACCAACAACTCCCTCATCATAATCGCTGCTGCCGTCCGGGTCCATCGCCTCCGTAAGTAAATCCCGCTGCCGGGCGTAGCGCACCTCCTCCACAATCTCCACCAGCGCCGGTATCGGGCCAAAGGGCCCCGTGGGAACGACCGGCAGCACCACGCGGTACTCGCGCTCGAGCTGGGTGCGGATCTGCTCCGCGGTGAGGTTGAAGAAACCCGTGCGCTGGAAGCACATGAGGATTTCGTGCATTTTGGCGACAGCGCACGGGTCGCCGGAGGTCATAGCGCGGCGGCGTGCGATGAGGAACATGGGACGATCTGCAAATAAGCATTCTATTTGCGGAGGGAAAGGTGAATCGAATTAACGCACTGAGAGGGTCTGGGATGCAGATGGAGCGCGTACGGCCTGGTGCAGTATCGAACTGGAACGGGCGTTGGTATAAATTTGGAATATAGTGAAGACGCACATGATAATCGCGAGAGTAAGAGTCTGTTTTGCTTAAATATCGAATTTGGCGCCACAGCGCCGGACTACGCACAAAGTTTGCGTCCGGTGTGGGGCAACCAGTGAAAGTCGTTAGCACCTGAGGGGAGGGTGTCACCAGCGTGAGGTCGAATTTTGTTGGATTCACCCCGCAGAGCTTTTTGTGGTCCCGCCAGTCGCGCAATTGGCAGTCTCTAGAAAATCAGATATCAGTTGTACTCGGGCGGGAACTGGAGACGGTGCCTACTGGGAGCAGTAAGACGCCAGGCGACACTTGCCGCATTTCTTGAGCGTTATACCTTCGTCCTTGGCCGCCGCATGACAGCAGTAGCAGGTGTCTTTCTCGCCTTCCAATGGTGCCCACGGAGATATTTTCGGCACAGCTTCACCAGACTATCGGGGAGAATTAAAGAGTGACAGGAGGGGATGCACCATTTGACGTACGTGTGCCTTGAGGATACCAAGAAGGGTCTGGACGATACAAAAGTTGCGCTGGATTATTCGCAAATATCCCAATGCACGCCAGTCGTCCGAGAAAGAGGGCTCGTCGACATAGAAGTACTCGCGGTCGATGGCGGGATGTGCAAAAAGATAGAGGGACTTGACGGAACCGTTCCCAGTGGGGTCGTGAGCGACAATGGCTTTAAGCTAGGACAGAACATGTCAGAAAGGTTTGAAATAAGAAAACTTCAACTTTAGACGTACGAGATTGATGAGACCGTAATTCTTGTCGCTCCCCGCCCTCTCGCCTACAAGGTTGAAGAGACACATCTCAGGGCAGTTGAAGCGACTATATTCGCGTGCAATGTATGCCGCACGAACCAACCCATCCAGAACGAGATCCTGCTTCGCTCCTGCGTCCAGCGCCGTCCAAACCGCCTCAAAGTCGTTATCAACCAACTTCTCGACGGCGAGGGCGACAAGGGTCCCCTCGGCTTCCAAGAGTATCTTACTCGCCGTTGAGATAGCCCTCATGCACTCGGGGAGGTTCCCAAGGTATGGTATCGCGTCCACATCCAACTTCGGGTGCTCGAGTTGCCAAGCCGCAGGCTCCGCGTTCGGCGCATACTTCTGAAGGTAGGCCGCTTGGAAGGGAGCATTCCAGTCCTTCGGGGAGGCAGTTTTAAGGGAGAGTGGGATGCCCATGTCTTTTGTGGCGATTTTACGCTCCTTGAGGAGCGTCCGGAAAAGCACGGTCATGATGATGTCTTCTCTCGTTTTACGCGCTAGCGGGCTCTCTATCTCCGGCTCGGAAGGAACGGATGACATGATGGAACGGACACGATCTGTGGGGAGTCGGAGTGTGCTGAAGTGAGAGGCGATAGGAAGAGTTAGTGGAGACAAAAAAGAAGCTTGGAATTTGGTGCTGTCTCGCGCTGTTTGATGAACGTACCATTGACGTGCCAGCATCCAAACATCCGGTGATCTCGGGGATTCGCCGTTGGTAAACCAAGGGTACAGCAGACAAATCCCCAGTAGGGAAGTGGATGCTTCCACAGGGGCAAGGTAGTCACGCCCTTGGATTGCTTGATTGATGTTTTGGCATTTGCAGGGAACGAGGCAGTAGGGGCAGTCAGAGTAGCCGATTCTGGCCGATTCTGACGCCGATTCTGCTGCCGATTCTGAGTCGATTGTGGTAATAGAATCGTGCGAGAATAGTACAGGTAACTTGTAACTAAGATTCCCAAGCCAAAATACGCAACGGTTCTCAACAAATTTTGTCATCGTGGTGTTTCCGGGGGCGTAAGCGTCGCTTCGAATGGGCGACATTCTTCGAAATCCTAGGACACGAATGACATACATCTTCCACCTCAATGAAAAAACTAACGTCCACACCATAAAGTCCTAGAAAATCACGCAACGAGGTCCTATTTGTGATCGGACGACGAGTACGAGGCAGGATCGTTCGCTGTTATCTCTTTGTCTTTGACGTCGGGACTATCATCAGGAAGAACCTGGCCAGGCTAGAATTATCACCGGGTTAGCATCGACACCATAGAGGTTGAACAGGAGAATCATCTCACGTTGGTTTTGAGCGAGCCCATAGAAAACTGTTGCGGAGTGTCGATACGAACCTGGCGGTGCAAAATTAACGACGGGTCTATTCAGAATCTGAAAGTTCGAGTACCACAGCTGTCTCGTGGACACCTGCAGCACGATCTATCAGCAGATGCAGATGCGGAGCGCAAACCGGAAACTCCCGAAATTCGATACCATAGTCCTCGCTGTCTTCGCTCCGCGCCTGATTTCCTCGCTTACCTGAAGTCGTGCCCTTGCTTAACCACGTGTCTTCGGTTCTCCTGACATTGAGATTCGCGAGCTTCAAGCTTTGTGAGACGCAACCAACGTAGAGTTTCTTTTATTAGAGTGCGAACCATGGTCAAACAGTAAACGCGCCCCAGAGTATATGCGATGCCGGTTGAGACTGGGATATGTGAGCCAGGGATGGAAAGTGAAAGGCCGAGAAACTCACCATTGCTTTGTTTGTTTGCCAGGAACCTAAACGAACAGTTGTACAAGACTAATATCGGACATTTCTGGCACCTACGCGACCATGACAGCCAGCGCTACGGTCGCCCCAGCGGCACCGGTCTGGATGGTTTGTGCCACTAGTCTATCCCGCAGACTACCGGCGAGAAGTAAATCTGGTCCGCGATGCTGACTCGTAAGCTCACCTCGTGGTCCCCTTGAACGAAGACTTGACCCTCCTAAATTCCCACAGGAGAGCCGATGCAGTGGAAATGTCCGTCACGGCTTCGCTGACAAGCCAGGTTCTACATTTCCATGTCAGTTGAGGTCTAACAGACCTTAGAAGAGACGACACGTTGCGGGGATTGTGGCTTTCGCCCGATCCTTATATTGGGGGAAGATCGCGAGGGCGACGCCAGAAGCGACCGCGCCACCGAGCTGTCAGCGACAGCTAAAATCAGACGTTGAAAGTGTGGAGGAGGGATAGAAGCTTACTGCGACCGTGATGAAGACGAATAAGGTGAGGGTGATGAATTTGTTTCTGGTTCTAGAACGGGTTATGAACTGGGCCTCGACACAATGGCATAAACGCGCACAGTAGCCAGTATCTAGCAGCCAGGAAACTTTGGGCCAAAGTGGCCACGACGCCAGTCGTAAAGACGTAAAGCGGGTCAGGCTGTTGAATGACAGGCGTTCTATTATCTTTCTTCGAATAGGACCGAGTGACCTGCCCAATACTGGTTCTCCAGATACGCCAAATTTCCTGAGCATAAGCGAACTGGGTCAGCGACGACGGTAGCGACAGTGAGAAAAGACAAACCCCAGTGAGTGATTGTGTACTGCACATGGCATAGCATATATCAGTCCATCCACGTGGTGGAAGAATGAGATACACACCAGATAGACAGAGGCATAGTTTGCGATCATCGACACGGAATCGATCGCAATGGCAGACGAAACTAGCACCTACGAGGCGGAACGGAGGATCAGGAAATTCACCGGGATAACGACCGAAAGGTAGAACCTTCAACTTCCAATTGTCGCGTTTGAAGTGGCGGTAGTAGTAGACTCCCTGGAGGTAGTTTAACATCTCTCCGCCATGAGCTTTGAACCCACATACCTGAACAACTTCGACTCCGTACAGAACCTAGCATTGATAAATGTCTCAAACGGGAAGGCTTGCCAAGCCAAATACTCACTGAATTCGCCCAGGTTCCCACAAGCAAAGCTCTGGATGCAGGAAGTAAGGACCGTGTTTTGAAAATTCAGTGAGAACGAATGCACCCAAGGATGATGTCTGAATTAAAAGACATCGTACAAGGAACGGAAGAAACAGGTGGCGAAATGAAGGTGCTGATGGTTTTAATACCATCGAGACATGGCCGCGGCGTTCAGACTTTAAACTCAGAATAGTGTTGTTATACGCCACGCACCCCTTTTCGATGCAGCCCAGAAAATGCGAAAGAACAGAAGAAGAATTCGGGGGTCTTTCGGACGGATTGATATAACGTTAACTTGTGGAGTCCAATGCCCAAGTGAACCCACTCCCGAAACGTGCCACAGGGGCGGCAAAGTGATGAGCATCTCTGAATGTCGGTAATGTCCGTTAATTTGTGGCTTTATGGAAGTGTGACCTTGCCGGCCAGCGTCGGGTGTGTGCGATTCAAATTCTTTGCGATAGATAGCAGGGTTAGGCCTAACGGGTCTTCGTATCGCAACGGGCAACCGGTCGGAAAGTACGGGCTCAGCATAGCCAAGAGGCGACTGAGTTTGAAGAGAATATTTCTGTTGCGGCGGCGATCATCATTACTGCCAAAGCCACGGACAGGTCCCGAATTTGCCAGCGCGAGTGACTGCCAGACTGGAAGCCAGGGTAATACCTTGGCGTCGCCTTTCACTAATTGTTGTCGCTAAGAGTCAGAGCATCGGGTGTAGTCGCTGCGAGACGGGAGCTAGCTGCCAGCGCGACTTCACAGAAAGGGTTCACCCGTCAACTCATACCGTGTGGGTCCAAAATTGGTGTATCAGTCACTTTCGCCCATTGACCGAGAAATATGGGGTTACCATGCACTGATGACCCAACTTTGGCCACGAAGGTGGCAAGGTTAAGACACTATGCGGCGGCGGACTGGAAGTTATCCTACATTTTCCCCGCCTTCAGGGCAATATGGCGAGGTGTTGGCTGAGCGCAGAAGTTCAAGTTCGGAGCGCATTCCACAGCAAGCCGGAGATACAGCGATTCAGATGGCCCAAAGGATTCGTCGTGGAAAGATTTGCTCGTGGAATGGAGCATCGCGGCCCGGGCGAGCTAAAACAGACAAATGAGACAGCAAAGCAACGAACTAACTGAATTTGTAGACAAATCATCGAAGCGGCATCCGTGCGTTTCGGATTGGGAGTTCACTGGCAGCCACGGAAGGAATTTGAGATTTGACAAGAGCCAACTATCTTCCATTCTAAATGCCGAAAAACCGCAGAGGAAACGGTCAATATCGAACCTACGTGAGTGAATAACACCGGCGATGGACTAGGGGTGGAGGATGGCTAGTTTTCGAAACAGAGGGTGAAGGCGGAAGGCAAGAATGGTTGATCCCCGATCAACACAGCCACTATCGTCTTTTGTCCCACCGTCAATGACATCATTTTCGCCTACGCCTTTGCCTATGCCGACATTACTTATCCATCCTGCCGCGCCTGAGCCGCCATGTCCGTCCACCGCACTCTCACCTGAACCATACTGGCAGTAAGTCACCCAGCCTTAACCCCTTGCTGGTACTCACGAAGAAAAATTCTAGTCGTGCGGTGGGCCACCACCGTGGCAATCTTGGTGGTAAGAGTCTGGATAACTCTCCTCCTTGAAGGCTCCTTCATAACGAAAGTGCAGACAGCATATTGCAAAGGATGCGCAAGAAGGACAATATATTCCGACAATCACTAAAGACGCAAGAATTTTGCCAGTCGCCATGGAGAGAAGCCAGAATGACTGTGTCCCGATGAGCCACCGTAGCATCGCTATTATCGAACCAACAGGTCTCGTTGGTGGGGTTCAAGTTTTTCCACGAGGCCATCCAGGCCTTCCTAATCTGAAACCTGCTGAGACACTCTCCCGAATTGCCGCGAAGCATACGGGATGATGTTGCATAAAACCAACGTGCCAAGGATGTAGTACCTTTCTATTTTCTGGCCGTTGATCTGATGCACAAGATAGAATGTGGCACAAAGGGTCGGAAAGGTCGCATTCCAGAGTAAATGCAGGTATATGTCGCTCACCTCAGTCTTCGCACACGCAAACAACCAACTGAGATCCTGTGGAAGCCGTAATCTCGATGTCCGGCCAACACAGGCCATCCCCGGAGGGTCATATGCTGCCATCTGGGACACTTGCACGTGGCCCCACGAGTCGTATGTACGCCCCGTAACCACTGGTGGGGAATTGTTGCCAGCTGGCAGTTTTGGGATCTAAATTCAGATTCGAGTCTCAGCATTGAATCCTGGTCCGGTTAAAAAAGACTCTACAGAGACCTACAAATATTTTAGGCGTTTCATTTCGCCATAACGCGACCGATTGGATCCCGGAGGAAGGCAAGGATGGGACGGGGATCGCCGTGATGTGGTGACCGTTCGGGCTCCGTTCCATCCATGATCAAGTGTCGTGGCGCTCGATTCCCTCACCTAAAGACCTCTTTCTCCCCACCTCAAGCATAGATCCGACTCGTCCTTCGCTCCCAACCTACGCCTCGGTTTGGGCGGAATTGGGGTCTTAACATCCTACACGAGTCGTGCCAGTTAGGGGTTAGGTTCAGTCTGTGGACCGCGCGAGTAAGGGATTCAAAGTCAAGATTAACTATTTTTTACGGCCGGTACTTCTCGGCATCTACCGCAGAGGTAGAATTTTTAAACTAAAGCGTTTTGAGTTTACCAATCAGAGAAGGGTCTCAGGTTGTATTGGGATGGAGATCGGTACCAGGAATAAATATAAACCCTTGTAAACCGCGACCCTGAGTATAATAGTAATATTCCCCTTTGTAGAACATCCCTTTGTAGAACATCCCCCCGATATTGATCATCGTTCGAGTCGGCTTTGGCACAACGTCGGTAACAAAACCAGTTTACCAGGGGTACTAGACCCTGGACTCAGTCCAGGAACTCTCCGAGAGCATCATTGGATAGCGCCATCCTCGATGAGCCCCTTGGATCTAGCACCACTGGCAGTGGATTGTAGGGTTAGGCTGTTGAGATATCGCCTGAACATTTCAAGCAAGTTCTTCAAGTTCTTTTTGACTGCTGCCTGGACTAACCTAACTCTGTACCAGGCGTACCGCCGGTTGGCTCAGGCAACCGAAGGGGAACGCAGAAAGGTGTTTTGTTTGCGCGAAAGAAATAAATCGGGTTGCAAAATACCGAAGCAAGAAGAGTCCGGAGGAAGCATGGAAATTCAAGAGTAGCCGAGTCGGTGGAAAGCAGCCTGGACATCAATATTTCCAGCGACTAGCCACTCGCCTCGAAAATAGCACGGCGTCGCACAACTTTTAACGGCAGCCGCACGTTGCTGTGGTCTAGATCTCTCGGTCTTAAGCGCAGGTTGGTTGGGCAGAATTAAACTTTGCTAACGTAACAAGGGCTTCGGCGATGTGCTTGCGAATGTATGCGAGTTTTGTTGGTCCTGCAATGAAACTGAGAAGGTCACACCAACGCTTTCGCGGATGGTTCATCAGCTGAACACAAGCTGAACAGGCAGGACAGGGCAAGACATCGCTTTCGTGAATCCATTTTAAGGACAAGAGATGAAGACATTACAGACGGGTGCAGAGTCCTCGACCATCAATTCTCTACCGACGCCCAAAGGACGACCCACTGGGGAGATGGGTGACCCCACCGGCGAGCACTGTTGCCGCGGCAGCGGCAGCGGCCGACGCTTGTTCCGCAGACCCCGAGGACGCGGTGGGCTTGCTGCAGTCCGTGAGATCCTTTCCCAGGCTAGAGATCGCCTGCTTCAGGGCGTTGTTGACCTTCGCTAAGGTCTGAGTCGTGCGATTGCTGTTCGCACTCGACGCACTGTGGCCGACCGGCGTCAGCCTTGTGCGCAAAACGATTAAAATGCAGAGACTAACACTTGGACATCCTTCAGAGCGTCCTGCGCCGCGGTTAATCCCTGGAGGATATCCGGCTGAGATGTGCTGAACACATCAGCAGGCGCGCCGACGGGGGGTTCCCCTCCCGCGAGAACCGCCGCCAGGCCCGAAACGTTGAACAAGGACTGTTCGGCCGTAAACAGGGAACCCGTCGTCGAGACATCGAACCTGACGCAGAGAATAAGTGGCGTAGAATTTTACAACTGAGCGATACTTACACTGGGTTAATCTGGGACAGGCTCGACAGGGCGGACGAGATCTGCGCGTTTGGAACCAAACATTCGAGACTGGAGGACAGTGAGGAATTGCGAGCGATGATCGGAGCTGAGTTGAACGGTTTTGGAACATTGTGCATAGGTTTTCAAGTCTGTGACCTACCAGCAAGGGTCTGACAGACACAGACGAGGGACACCAGCGAGATGAGGATGCGAGCCATTGGGAAGGTGGGATAAAAAGAATAAAAGATCGGAAGAAGAAATGGGAAGGAAAAATACACGTCAAGCGCAAGACACCGGGTCAAGAAATGGAATGCATAGATATTGTAACGCGTCCCCTTTTATGCTTACTTTTTTGGTGCGGATTACCAACGCGGCATGATATCGCACAAGAAGCTTGACATTGATCAACACATCGCATTGAGCTGCGGAACTCGGAAAGTTGTTTCCGATCCCTAAGAGGACGTGTTGGACTCAGTTGGAGTCCGGACAGCCACATCCGGTGCCACTGCCAGCGCCGAACACAATTCATATACGGTGAGGTAGTGGCTTATAGTAAGAGGGACGAGTGTATCGGGTTGTAGGCTTTCCGCTCATAGTTATGGCATTCAACCGCCATTATAATGGGACTCAGGTTGTCCGAGACAACCCCGACGCGAGGTACGAGCGGCTTGGGTTTGTCGTAGGATATGGTAAGATAGAGGGAGGAGCGGATCCGAGGGTGACGCCGCGATCAGGAAAAACCTCCCCTGTAATTTTTTGCAATATTTGCACAATTTTTTTTGTGGCCACAAAATTTCTGTAAACTTTTGCAATTTTCGGCACTTTTGGGAAACACTTGTGAAAAAACACGAGCGGGCCACATAACATTAGCAACTTTTCAGCAACTCTCTCGGTATTATTGTCGATGTGCATCCAAAAAACAAGCCAGTGGGATAATTTCAGAAACTTTTGGGTAACTCTCAAGGTATTTTTATCAACAACACAGCGCTAACCCGGTTTTGAGTTGAAAGTGTTTTATGGTTGTATGTAACGGTATATATATGGGCTTGGAAGTACAAGTGAGTTTAAGAACCCTTTCTCGTGCCAACTTGGTTAAGACTCGTATAGAGGACTGCATACAGGCAAATGGGAATAGTAAGATGGTAGTTCAGCCTTGATGCGAGCTCTAGTAGTTCCTTGCAATCACTGTACTTCGATCCGCGCGTTGTTCGCGCACGTAGTTGCGCGTAAGTAGCTTTGCCGGAAACTTGATAAGGTTAACCGAGACCCACCCTAAAGTCCGGCGGATCAAAGATGCAACACGCGAGCGTGGAATATGGTTCGTCTTGATGCTGTCACAACAACATCAAACATCTTTCTTCCTTTCCCCCCACCTTCTCGCTCCTTCCCCTCTCTCCTTTCTTCAGCATCTTCTTCCGACCACTCAGATTTTGGTCCCTGGCTCATCCGACCCCTTCTCGCCTGGTTTCCGGTCAATTCTTGTATTCCAGGTGTACACTCTCCTGTCGCGCACACATCCTTACTTTTTACGGCTCTGTGCTCCAGGCCTATACACCAGCAGCATATCAAGACATTCCAAAACTCTGCCATGGCTTAGGCTTCAAGCCAGATGGTCAGGACCCAGCCTCGAAGACTCGGACAGTCGGTATGTTCCTGTCGCGATGCTTATGTACATGTTCTCTCCTTCCTCCTTCTGACAAGTCCTAGGTCCCACTTCCTGATACAATGCCATCCGAAGTGGAGGTCCAACGGGTTTATTGTGGGTATCGATGACTGGTTCTCGGGGAACCTGATACTCATCTCTTTTCGTCGTCCCGGACACTGATTGCGCTGAGTTCCCTTTTTTTGCATCCCTACGACATCTGACTATTCATATCTTCCTCAGTTTCCTGTGTGTGTGGTTTATTGGAGCTGATACTTACCTCCACAAGTATGTTCTTGCTATCTAACGTCCTGTATTCATGCTGACTGCTCTTAAGTTCTACTGACCAACACCTTTCATTCCGCTGTGAAGTGTTCAAACACAATACCGTGTCTCCCTCCCCGGTTGTTCATAAGGTATATTAATACTCTATTTTGTATCTCTGCTCATTTCTTTTCCAGTTCCCTTTCTCTCCGCACTCTGATGGTGAGATCTCACTGTTGTTCCTCTGGTTCTGTTCTTACTGACCATGTTTCATTCAGGCAAATTTGGTTCAATGGGTAGAGAAGCCGGGTATCTGAGTATAAGTCCGCGCCGAGGTATAGGTTCTTAGCATAGTTTTTTGTCATGAACTAGATAGACTTGCTGACAATTCAAATTGCATTTCTACCATCTTCTGTGTGTTTTCTAAGCAAGCAATGTGTTTCTGAGCAAGCAATACAGGCAAACTGCGATGATAATTCAGCCAAAAATGCGTGAACTTTGCGATAACTTTTGAGCAACTTTTGCGCAAAAGTTGCACAACTTTTGAGCAATTGTTTTTGGCGAGAACATATTTTTGGCAAATTTTGGTCACTCCAACAACTCGAACTATTCTTTGCAATTTTCGGCAAGAATAGTAAAAAATTGCTGGGGGTGGGTTCCCTGATTGGCACGTTGCGGCAATGTGACAGCGTGACTTCGCGTCTCGCATCCTGCGTCCACCTCGCTCCCGCTCCCCCGGCTTTTTCTCGCTTGTTCTGTGTCATCTACCGCCTCTGTACAACCATATCGTCACACTACACATGGATACACCCTTCTGGCTTGCCGAGTATGCTCAAGAGGTCCCAGATCTCCTTTTGTACGCCTTAGCACAAGATACGACGAGACGGGTTATTTCGGCCACGAAAGTCAGTGCAAGTCGTCACAAAGGACTTAGGAACGCCGCGATCGCGTAGATGAACAACGAGAGCACCGCGAAGCACACTAAGAGGCTCGAGAACGTGTCTGAATGACGCCACATCACCCATGCATTCGTCCACATACCGTAACGTATAATGCGTCGTTTCGCGCCAAGTGACCTTCAAGCTACACCGTGGATCGCAACCACCACTCCGGAGAGACGAGAAGTGCCGGGCGGACACGGTGAAACGGGCAAGATGCGCTAACAGTGAAAATGGGCTAACTAAGCTCTGAATGCGGGCTAGCTGAACACTAACACACCACACACAAAACCTAACACAACACCAAATCCCCTACTTATACTTCACTAAGACTAAGCGCGTCTTCCTCAGTGAGTTCGGGTCCGAGCCGTAGTATGCGACTACTGGTTTGGATTCCTAGCACAACGAGAATTGAATTATGGCCTCAACTATCCCAACTAAACAAACACCACACTATTCGCTAGCTACCCTTGACGTTCCGAAACAAGACTTCCCAAGGTTGGGATGTACAGGTTTGGGGGTGATAAGGATGTTTACTAGGCGGACGCACAAAGTGCAGTCGTCCTAGGCGAGGTAAATGAAGTGTCTATCTGAAAACTTCCACTAATGGACTATGCTGCTTCTCCTGCACTTCCTCTATGGCTTGGCTAGCTGAATGCTGCTAACGGCCGACTTAGACTCCTCTGAATCCAAGCTCTTTTCTGTTACACTTGGGCTTATTAAGGACCCCGAGTATTCTCTTAGCTCAACTAGTCGGTCGATGAATCGACTGGCAGTTCTACCAAAGTGCTGTGCCGGGCGTGGTCCGTTTTACGGGAGGCGTTTCCTGGTCACCCAATGCGTAGCTACCACTGAAGTCCACCACAAAGCTAGCCGCAACTCTCAAACTTAAACTCTTGTGCTCTCGGTCCTGATTTATACGTGGAGATTGGCACCGCTCACAAACTCCCAACGCGAAGCTTCGACTTATTGGTTCACACAGTTACTTCTGGATCCAACAAACAACGCTGCGATTCTTAAAGACTGGACTACAACAGAGAAGGTACTTTATCTCCGCTTCGACTGGCCTGAGCACACCCTTATCGACTGAGCGATGAGCGGGGCATGAACTGGTCTCTAGCGGTATTTTATGAGGCTTTATATACTGTTCAGAGAGAAAATGATGAGGTAAAGAGAAATGAGTAAAACAGGCCGATGTTCTGGTCATGCGACCGCCTCCGGAAGACGAGCCGGGTCCATTCGTGGTCTAGGCTTGCCTAGCTGGCCAACTATCTGACCATCTCGACAGCCAAGCCGGGTATAATTGCCTTTCTCAGCGTGCTAGTCTGCACCCGAGCAACTCTCCATGTGCAACTCCACTCCGGAACTACTATTCCCGGTGCAGCTTGCTCATAATCACGCCATTCCACCCCGCTATCTTACGGACTGAACATCCTAGCGTTCATCCACTGCTCCATCTCAACATGAATTCACTGTTTCCGCTATTTGTCTTCGTTAGGCTCTTTGGATCGCGTCGCGTCCATCACCTGACCTGCTGGTGGGTATACTCCTATGCCCCTATGGTTGGTCCCTTCGCATTGTCTCAGCTAGCGCCACTTCGACCGCTACTGTATCGACTTCAGCAGGGTATGTCCAGCTGCTATGGTACTAGCCGCCTTCCTACACCCGCTAGCTCGCTCGTGCTCGTTCCTACTCTGCGCTAGCTCCGACCAAAGCTCCGTCTGTGCAGTCGTTGGTCCTCGTTCATAGAATCCTTGACACTCTGAGGTACTAGACCTGTATGTTTATCTCCTTGATGCGTGTATTCGCCTAGTGTAACGCTTGTAAACCGCGCCTAGCACTATAACTCGTACTACAGCCAGCAGCCGGAGCTCACTCTGACTCTCCTTTGTACCACCGAACAGAGTTCCCATTGCTAGTTTGTAGCCCTGAGAAGCTAGTAATGTACCTAATAGAAGCTAGCAGACTTCGTCATGCGCTAGCTCTAAAAAGCGCAAAATGTAGCTAGATGGCAGCACATTGCAAACGCGCCGTTTCAACGGCTTATGGGATTGTCGCGCAGTCGTACGTGGGCAGATCTTCCCCTTTTTCCTTTCCCTTTCCTTTCTTTCTCTTCAAACTTGGACGCACCTTTGGGCGTGAGCAAGCCTTCAGCGCCGCGCTCCCAGTTATGTCCGAGGCTGGTCAACGGCCGGGGTCATTTGGGCCGGTCGAGTGCTGGCTTGATGCCGCGGGTTTCTTCACCCACACGCGACTACGCTCGGGCATTGCACAAGCCGGACGCTGGAAGAAACAGTTGCAAGACGCATGGCCGCCTGCCTTTCCTTCTACGCATAGATGGCCGACCTCGGGCCCGCGCATTTCGTGCGTCGGCCGTTGTCGACTGAAGGGCTGTATGTCCTTACGTCCCTACTGCGCCAATGTTCGTGTGCCTCTTCGGGCCTCGATTGCGCTGGCTACTCTTGTATACGGGATTTTCGCGCGGGGTGGGACGTTATTCTCCCACTTCCCGTGGGCTTCCGAGTGTTGTATATATTTTCATTCCCCGTCTCGGGCCGGGGAACCCAGCTTGTCTTTGGGCTCGCAGCATTCGTGCGTACTCGAGGCGGCCCTTTCTTTCTGGGATTTCAAGGTTACTTTCTTTCCCTTTGTTTTCGTTCTTTTCGTGGTTTCCTGCCCGCCCTACCTGTGTTTCTGCCCCTACCCGAGGTGGTTAATCCGCTCGGGTGCGGTATTGGTCGCTACTGGCGCTGTCGCGCGCCGCGGCCCGTTACCTGCGTGGCTGGGGTGACATCCACGTGCATACAGATGCACCCACCCGCCGTCAGGGCGCTGCCCTCGCGTCTTTGCCGTCATGGGTCGTGCTCGCGCCCTCGCCGGAGCCGCGCGAGTCGGGGCGTATATGGCCCCACCGCGGGGACGTTCTTTGGCATTGCGGATGTCGGCTTGGGCCGCACATTGCGCTCGCCGTCATGGCACCGCACTCACCATTTGTCTCTGGAGCATGTTCGCAAGGCTCCGCCTTCAGATGTCCATTTACACTGTTGTGGGCTCCAATTTGTGCTGCTTTGCGCCCACGCAAGTCTCCGTCGCTGCACAGTTATTTCGGTACTGCCAGGACGGGACGCGGCCCCCGTATTGCGGTCGGACCGCGGCTTGCTTAAAGGTCTTGCTCGTATCCGAAATTGTGAGCCTTTCACTCTTACCCTTACCCTTACCCTTACATGCGCGGCATACCCCCTTATCGTACCCCACATCTTACTGTGCCCCGCGCCTTACCCCCTTACCCCTCGCGCACGTCGTGGCTTGCACCCATGCGCGCCGAGCGTACCCTTACCCGCACGTGTCGCGTCGTTCCCACCGCAGCATACCCGTACCTACACTTACCATACCCCGCGCCTGCACACTCGGACTGAGCTTACCCTTACCCCGCACGTAACCATACTCGTTCACTTACCGTCATACCAGATTCACCATGCGCCGCCGGGCATATGTGCCATGGGATCAATATACTAGCTTATTCTTGCCGCACCTGCCGACTCCACGAACATTGGCTCGGATTTCCTGCCACCTTCGAGTTCTCCTACCTTCCGCCCAAAGGGCGCGTACATAGAGCTGTGACCCAGCCTGTCCGCGTTCGCACGCGACACCTCGCTCTCACGAGTTGTGTCAAGGTACGTTCCTATTCTTGTCATTGCCTTCCTTTCCTTTATTCCTCCGTTCCCCTTTCTTCCTGGGGGACAAGATGGGGTTCGGCCCAGAGATATTCTGCAACATGATTTCAGAACCTTTCGTACCCATATTTCCGTTGGAGCCGATGTCTCGGGGAATAGACTGGCTGCAGGGTCCTGTCATTGCCGTTGGGGTGTTTCTTGGCCTTCAGAAGGTCCCACCTTTCCAGATATGCGTCGGACACCTCCCCTTCTTTATTTTCCCTTGGGACCAACTTCTACTCCTCTTTGGGGCCCAAGCTGGGCTCGCGTTCGGTGGGAGTTGTGCCCGATATCGAACCACGTAATGTTCTTCAGCGGAGGCGGGCGGCGCAACGTACGAGGTGGTCTGCGCACCAGTATTTGCCTCGCACATTTTTTGATTTCTTGGGTCGCTGCCGGCTTGGTAGAAGCGCTATCCGTTTCACTGCCCGCGGGTGGTATTGGACTCCCGTATCTGTACACAGCCATACTGTCCCTTCCAACCGGATTTTCACATTTTTCCCGTGCTGTTGAAATTGCACGGTCTATTGCGGCGACTTACTGCAGCATCACCTTTGACAGCTGGCCATATCCTTGTCCGCGACTTACCGCAGCGCCACATCTAGCGGGTAAACTCCATTGTGGCTTCATCGTTTTTCCCGAGTCCTTTTTCTGGTTATGTTTTTCTTTGCGGGAGAGCGCTCGGAGCGCCTCGCTCTTGCTTCTCGGCGTTTCTGGTGTTCTGTTCCACATCTCTGTTGAACTCACTCGTGCCGGCACCACGGAACGGCTTGCGAACGACGACATTCATATCTTCGTCCGCATCGTACCGACCCATTACCCGTCCAGCAGTTTTCAAGCTGCGACCCATTGTCTTACCTTACCTACCGTACACGGGCCCATGTCCCTTCGCTTATGGCCTCGTTCAAGGCAGTCCTCTTCCGTTCGAAACCCAGCGCCGCCGGTACAGCTGTTCACCTAAAGCCGACACGTACCCAACTCGTTCAGACCTCGTAAATGGGCTCGGCACTTGACAGAAATGTTTACGCCGTTGCCAGCACTCGCTCTGTGCACCCTTCCTTGACACTCGAACCAAGCTGCAGAAGTCCAGCTCAACGCGGGGCTAGCCTCGCTTTATTTGCTCCATAGCGACTAGTTCCAGTCCACATTGGGTTTAAATTCTGTTCATACCTCCTGACTCTACCCTACCCTACCCTACCACCCACGCCGTCCTCGGCGGTCTTCCACCAGTTATCGGCCATACCTGGCATCAACATACCATGCTTCTTCTTGAACTTTGGTCAAACATACCTCGCTTACATCAAGCATATATCGTACCTTTTCATTTCGTGAATTTTCGCTTACAGGATCTTTCAAAGTCGATTGTGTGGACCTCCAACGACTCCTCATACTCGGACACTCGGGCTCGCCCACGGCGGCGTCTCCCGAACAAATTCCGCCGCTTGATTTCCTCACGAGCAGTGGCAACGACTTCGTCAACAACCTACTCGTCACCCATCAGAGCTTTATCGGTGGTGCAGGAGTCCATCGTACAACTCGCTCGCAAAGGCTTGACAATCTTCGAAACAACCCTACCTAGAAGACATCCCCATCTCCTTCCTCTGGCGACATATCTTTGTTTTGGTCGAACCTGGGCCGTCCTTGTCCACCTTCCAAATGGTGTTTCGCTCACGGACCTTTTACCCTCACCCGCATCGACCAACCCTCTGTGTACTTTGATTCCCTCGATACACTTGGGCGCTGGTGTCTCAAACCTATTCAAAGCTTTCCGCCTTACCTACCACAAGATTACGGATACTAAGAAATGGCTAACCTCTCTCCTTACGGATCGTACGCTGTTCTTCTTGATTCCCTCGCCATATGTCGGAAAAATCAAATCGGCCTTATAAGAGGCCCACGTTATAAGACTCTGGTAAGCGACTTGTAAGACAAGCTGAGTCAAATAATGCCGTTATTGTTGGGCGCCGCTCTTACAGGTAAGCCGGGCTCTTGGCACTGGCTTGTAAGCACAGGCGGGCTCTTACACTGCCCTGTAAGCTCAACAAGCTCAACAAGCCCATCCTCGATGATCTGGTCTCATTTTGCCCAAGGACGAGGGAAAGTCGACGAAAGATGCTGCCTCAGCGTAAGCACGAACATTAGCGCCTCTTCTCCCCCTCTACCGCCCCCGACGCGTCTCGTGGTGGCCTACCACTCACCGCGAAGATTTCGCTCGATGCAAGCCCAGTGCACCGGCTGGCGTCCCAGAAGCAGGATGGCAGGATTGTTTGCAGCGGTGTGTTCCACAGTCGAAGAAGCGATCGCACGTCTCCGCACAGGCAAAGCGGCCGATCCACGTCTCTGCAGTATCCTTGCCGTTTACACCGTCACGAGAACATGGGATGGCGTCACCCTCACCGCATCCCACCTCCTTCTCCTCTTTCCCGCACCAGCACCTCGCAACCTCACGTACGCTACATGGGTCGCACTCGTCCAGATGACAGTCGCGCTTGCATTCGTGCGCACCGTGTGCAAGTTTCCGCCCACAAACCGACCCACAGCTCACGTCTCCGCCACCCACCCGCGCCGCATCAGAGCGCCAACACCTTGCCTTGGGGGCATCCGCACTTGACGTCGGTGGTAACATGGCACGGTGGGCACGGATCCGGGTGGCAGAGTAGAGGGCACGGATGAGAACAGGATGGACGCGCACGAGCGCATGGGCCCGCGCAGGAATGGGGTGGGGCGGGGGACGGTGTCGGTGTCAACCCACAGAAGCACTGGTACTGCCGTCCTGCGTGCTTGACATCCGGGGCAGCACCACTCACCACCGCGTCCGGGTTCTCCACGCGTGGCCCACGCATCGGCGAGCTCCTTGACGCTCTTTGAGGCCCAGGCGTGGGCGTGAACACACTTAAGGTGGAAGGTCGTGTAGCAGCAGTGTTCCTCCGTGGACGCAGTATCGAGAACGGGGAGGGACGGGGAGCAGGACCAAGTGGGTTGCACAGGGTGGACCGCCGAGAAGCAGATGGGACAATCTGGGTAAGGCGGGGTACGCAGGGCCGTGGTGAGAATGGACGTGAGGTCGTCTGCGACGGGCGCGGCGGGCTTAGGCTGCCTGGCACAAGGGGGGGTTGGTGCGGAGGACGCAGCGTCGTCCGTGGTGGTCAGGCCAGTATTAAAGTTGGAACCGCGGCCGCGTCGAGGTGCAGGCGCAGACAGCTAAGCCACCATTGCGCGCCTCCGGCGAAAGGCGCGGCTGCAAAGCGAGCAGACGCACCTGCCGTCGCTCCACTCTGACTCGCCGCTACCAGCAAGCCTGGGACCGCATGATGTGCACCTTCTCTGTCGTGCCGTCGCCCAAGCTGTCCGACACCGTTGTTGAGGTGCGTTATCCCGCTACACTCCCTTCCTGAGAGTCGATGACGAACCATATTATTATTATCGCGCATTTGGTAGCCCTACAGCGCGACGCTGTCTGTGCACCAGCTTGTCGAGAACTCTGACGAGACATTCGGCATCCACAATGAGGCGCTGTACGACATCTGCTTCCGCACGCTCAAGATCCAGACGCCGACGCTCACGCCCCGATTCGTGGCCACGTCTTTGCCGGGGCATTGTGCGCCTTTCTCCTTTTCTATTTATTCTCTTTCTTATCGGCCTCTTCCAAAACTTCTGGGTCAAGGACCACCGGCAAATCTACCTCGTTGGCAACCCGATGGTGTGGTGGCTCAGCACCCTCGCCGTCTTCAGCTACATTGCCGTCCGCGGCCTACTCATCTTCCGCGCAAAACGCGGGTTCAGGGACTTTGACAATGGTATGTTGTCCGCCGGCACTTGGTCCTTTAATCCAAACGAGGCTGCGTCGTCGTCCAGGCTCCGCATAAAATAAATGGCTCAGCCTGCTGACTTATTTCCTCTCCCACACAATGGCTCCTGTTGCAACCGACACGACAACTCAGCCGACTGAAGTTGACCGCATTGTGGCTCTGAGGGACGAGAGCAAGGTGTCCAACCCATTCTATTCACCTTCGATCAGCGACGATGGCGACGATACGTACGAATTCACCAAATTCAAGGTGGGTTCCACGGTATTTTCCTCAAACTCTGCTCACCCTTTCCGCCAGCCCTCATTTCCGAAGCTGTCCTGGGAGCCCTTGAAGGAGGTTCCGTTCAGCGACTCCGGCCTGGCATGGACGAGATGGAGGCAAGCGCGGAGTCTTTTGATCATAAGAAAAGAAAGGTGCTGATGACGGCGGCGAGGAGCCGGTCGAGGAGGAGTAGCTGCCGATGTATTGCGGTTTGGTGCCCGGATTGGATTGGACGACGACAGCTCGCACTCACGATTTTTCACTTCTTTCTTTTGTACCGGTTACGGACGGGTACGGATTGCTCTTAATTTATCTTGACAGTTTGTGCCTGGTTGATTTTTGGTGTTTGGGGACCTGAAGAGGCAAGAAGGAACAGACAGCGTTTTGACATCTACCAACGCTCGACAATATTAATAATCAACAACTCACTTGCAACTCATATTTGATGAACCATCCGCGCTCTTGGTACGAGATGGTCCGTGCACAAGCATCTCTTGGCCTTTGGATTTTTTTGGCTTCGCTGAGGTGGTATCTTGGCTATGCGCCGTTGGGCTATATGCGAGTCGTGCGCCTCACTTCCGTCCATTTGTGCACGTCAAATCATTGGTTGGTTTGAGTAAGCCCGCCAGCGCCCGTATAAGAAGACCTTATCTACCCTATGTAGAGAAGCCATAATGGCTGAGTTGTCTATAGTGTAGCTTTTGTAAAATTATCTGTTCTCGCGAGGTCACAAGTTCGAACCACCCAGTAACTCACCATTAAATAAATAAATAAAATTGAAGTCGCTTCGTAGTAAGTTATGTAACATCAGATTAGAAGTCAATACAAACTTGTAAGCCGTCTGAGTAAAATCCGATTACGGTAGATCTTCGCTGATTTTTTTTTTCCATCCAAGAGCAGTTCTTCTTGTAAGACTTTATAAGAGCCGCCCCGCCTTGTAACCTCAGCTGATCTTATAGGATATCTTTATCTTTATAGGAGTCTTATAACGCTCAAATCTATTGTGGTCTTATATCGCCTTATAGCCGCTTACAGGAGATCCAAAAAATTTCCGACATATAACCCACCGCATTAACACATCCTCTCCGTACTTTCCTTTTCATTTCCCATACACCCTTGTCGTTCTCTTCGTTCCATCCTCGTGCCTCGCTTCACTCTGTGTGGGTGGAGCGGGTCGCCGCGCCTCCAGCGCGCTTCCCCAACTCATTGTGCGCTGCGCTCGGGGTGGTAGAGTTGGGTACGCGCGCGAAGCACGCTTCCCCGCTCCCTTCTTCTCTTCCAGCCACGCGCTCAGAGCCCTCTGCAGCTCGGGGCGCGGGTTTGATCCGTTGACGCGACGAGGCGGCGGCGCGCGAAGCACACCCCCCCTCTCCTCTCATCATCCCGATCCCGCCCGAAGGGTGGTCCCAGCGGCAGAGCCGGAGGCTCTTCCCCCACACCCCATACTCGAGGTATCCACCTTGAGTTTGGGCCCACACTACTCACACGAGTAGTGACGACCACTTACCGTATCTCCGAGTTCGGGAGTAAACATGGATCAAATCGTGTTGCAATGTATACACAATTCATACGAGTGGATCGGTGCAGCCGCTGATCCTCGCCTGAATATCTTGTCTGGGTGATGTACCATGCAGGTAGGTAGGTAAGATTACGCGTAGTGATTAAATTTAAAACGCTGGGTTCGCGTGATTGTTCCCGACGGACGGAATTGCTTTTCCGCTCGTCGTGAAGTTGTCTTGATTTTTCTGATACACTTATGTATTCCAACTCGTCTCTCGCTGCGTGTCCGGAATTTGTAATTGCCCGACTCGTCAGTCCTGCGCCAATCGCCAGCGCCTTTTACCAAGACTGTGTTTCGTGTATAAACATCTCCTTCAAGATGGTGTATATGCATTTGAATTCGTCACTGGCTGAATTCCTTTCACAGTGTGGACTGCGTTCACAGATGGCAGGCTGTAACTAAATTGTATGGCATGCTATGCCCTGGGATGCAGGAACGCAGATATTCGTATTCACCAGTCGTGCGACCACATATGTTCCAATGTCTGCTGAATGATAACATAGATCTTAATACGGGACACTGCGAGTTTGCGCCACAAATTTCCACGCTCCACTCGAAACCAGGGAGGAAATACCAGTGCGTAAT
This sequence comes from Mycena alexandri, assembly GCA_029233265.1. NCBI lineage: Eukaryota > Fungi > Basidiomycota > Agaricomycetes > Agaricales > Mycenaceae > Mycena > Mycena alexandri. The sequence continues at coordinate 112,130 of JARJCM010000127.1, read as the reverse complement.
CCCAGAATTTCAAACCTGCGTTCGAATCTACACAAAGAAATCTATCTACGAGGAAGAGGGGTGCTGGCGTTCACGGAGGCAAGAGGGCTGATTCTTTCTCGTTTAAATTCATCCTCCCCTATTTCTCTCCCGTTCCGTACATGCTCTCCGAATCGTTCGCGGTCATGTGCGCTTGTCATGTTTTACATTGGATTTTATCTCACTGTTCAATAAGGGTAGCAAAGGAAACACGAATCGAAAAATGACTCTGTTTCAATGAGCCACGATTACTATGATGCGGCGATGGGCTCGAAAAACAAGCATGTAGGTAGGGAAAGAATTCAACGCAAAGTCATCCCCTCCTTCTCAAACCAGTCCCTCAACACGACCCGCAACAAATAGCTCGGAGTACAACTCCACGCATGGCAATAGCTATTGTTATGGCAGTCCCCGTACGGGCTGCGCCTCGCATCCAGCGGATCGAAACACTCCCAGAACGTGTCAGCCCCAGCAGCGAGCATCCCGCCCCAATACTCCCGCACGAGCGCCACACACTCACGCTCCGCGCCCACCACCGCCAGCGCCTCCGCGACGTGGTGGAAGCAGTACGGTGTCAGCGGCCGCACCGCCGCGGGGTGCGCGAGCGCTGCGAGCAGCGCGCGCTTCGCAAGGGGTGCATGGAACGCGCTGGAGAGGCTGAGCCAGGCGGCGGACGCCCACGACACCTGCGCGTCGGGCCCGCTCACAAATAGTGGCTCCTGGCCTTCCTCCTCTCTGAGGAACCCCTGCGCCCCAGCCATCATGCGTGCAACGTCCCCGGCGAACGGCGGTGGAGCGTCGGGGAACAGCTGGGATGCGAGCGCGTTGAGCTTTTTGCAAGAGAGTAAAACGACCCCATGCATGCTCGCGTCGGTGTGCAGCTCTTCCGCCCAGTCGCAGAACTTCCACGCGCTCGTGCGCGCGCCGATGAAGCGGTGCGTGTCGGGGTCGATGTGCGCTAGGGGGCCGCGCATGCTCCCCAGCGCGGTCTCCCACAGCGCACGCCCGGTCTCGAGGTCGCCCGAGGCCGAGACATACTCGGCGAGGGTCACGCCGAAGAGCGCGTCGTAGTCGACAATGTAATCCGATGCGCCGCGCAGTGCGGGAAACTCGTAGACGCACGCGGGCAGCGAAGCGTTGGTGCGGGGGACGGCGGCAAAGAGGTAGAGGCAGCGCTTAACGAGGGCGAAGTGCGCAAAGGAGGCATAGTTGGTGAGGGCCTGGAGGCGCAGGTCGCCGAGCCAGAGGCGGCGGTCGCGCCGCGGGCCGTCCTCGAAGACGGTGTGCATGCAGTCGCGCAGGGTGTGCATCGCCGCGGCGTCGATCGCGCGGAGCTGTGCGTCCACGAGCGGCAGGGCGGGCACGGGCGCAGAGGGGCCAACGGCGGAGACGGCGGTTGCGCGCAAGCGGGAGAAGGTAACGCGGAACTTGGGGCCGTTGTCGAGGACCTGGATGCGCACGTAGCGGAAGGAGGAGCGCCGCGGTAGGGACACGTCCGTCGGGAGCCAGTCGACGTTAATCGTCTCATCAGGCAGCCAGGAGGTGCTGATCCATGTATTACATGGATGGAGATCCTCCGCAACGTCTGTCGGTACTTCCCCGAACACCAGCCGCAGCCGGCACGGCGCGTCGATATTGACACCAACAGCACCGAGGTGGAAGGCCAGATAGCCGACACGGTGCCCGCCAAAGTCGACGATAAAGTCGTCGCCCTTGGTCCACTCGTGCTTCTCCAGCTCGCCGATGGTCATCCGATGCTCTGATCTCCACTTGAAGTACGCCGTCTCGTCGGGAACGAAGCAGATCACCCCTTGCGGCTCGTCAATCCACTCGTACAGCGTTGGCTTCAGCGCTTCGGCCACCTCCGCAAAGGCCGTGTTGAATTTGGTTTCCAGGGTAACATCGATTTTCTGGTTTTCGGGAACGGAAGCTGCCATGGGGTGAAGTTGAAATGGAGAGAACGAACCGGTGTCTTTCATGTATGCTTTCCATCCGATCTGCGGACGGATCTCGTGGCGAGGGTCAGCAGATCACGCAGGTCCCGCGCATACAGCCAGATTTTTGGGATGGACGGGTGTACTAGTACTGTACTGTTTCGACCGAATGTTCAGGGGAAGGTGTGGTATTACCATCAACCAATTCGGCAGCGCCGACGCGGGAACGCATCGTATGCCAACCATGCGTGTCGCGTACCTTCGAAGCCTCCACTACCGCATCCCGCTGCGGCTCGTCCGCTGGAAAATACAAAAGACCCGTTGTCGGACAACCCTCCAGGACGCACAGAAGATGCAGCCAAGAGTCTTCCAACGACGCGACGCTAGGTATGGGATCGAAGACGCGTGGTCACGGTGGTGGGAGGCAAGACATTTGACATGCCACGTGTTCCGCAGCCGAGGCCCGGTTATTTCATCACCGGATCGCGATGGATAAGTTCCCAGCCGACGACAGATCTCCCTAGACCTCCCACTACTATGTCCCTGTCACCCGGAATTGTCTATCTCAAACAGCTTCCAAGGCTCCTCGCACCGGCCTTCACCCCCTGTGCCGAGGATGGGGTGCACACCTCTTAGTGTGTCATGCCGTAATGGAAGAAATGTCATCGGAAACACTACGCTGGCTCATGCATTTTTGGGCCCCAAAAATGAGGTTCAAACACGTCTTCCCGTTCGAGGACATTTTCCCCACCGCCCGAAATGTGAAAAAGGGAACGAACAAATTTTTGCGACCCAAACACTCCACAAACATGATGAATATTAAGTTCAAAGACGAAGGCGAGAAAATCTTTGATGTTCATCATCTCTTTCGCAAAGAAAAAGGCCCTCTTTGAGATCGAAATAGGGGAAGAACAATGGGAATTCGTCTTTTGGGGTCCCAAAGACACACCCCAAAAAGGAGGCAAACATGCTGCATATTTGTGGGAGCGTCGAGGGCGTGAACAGTTACCATTTTCGGCATGAATTTGGAAGCCAAAAGCGATCCAAAAGTTCAATATGTTAGGGCGCATTCTTAAAAATACGGCCAAACTGGAAGACATGTTGGCATTCGATTTCTTGGTCCCAAAAATGCATGGGCCACCGCTGTGAAATGAACTCATTTTCGGTCCAGGACGTCAATAGACGCGCGTCTTCCGCCGTGCGCTCATCGGTGAAGCCGTTAGACCCCTTCCAGGCGTTCGAGGACATTAGTTAACAGTATATAAAGTTGTAATCTGCCGATAAGCCAAGCAATTATTGCTGTTGGACATGTCAACGCGGTTCAAATAATTTAATCCAAGTCATTCAAGTTGACGAACCCTGGAACCCTGGAGGGTGCGTCAGAATTCAGAAAGTCTGGGCAACAGTCACGATAATGCTAGGGTCCGTTGCCTAGAAAATAGGCAGCAGGTTTGTCACGGCCCTCAGGCCGTTGCCTCCCTACAACTTGGCACAGTACTGGCATTGATCTACATCAAGTTGGTCACTGGACAGTGGTAATGGAAGTGATGGAAAGGGGAACACACCCATCCCTCTGGCCCCTCTTAACCCTATTATATTGTTGCAACACAGTATCGCCAGTGGCACTTGAGGCACTGACCAACATTTCACAGGTGGACAAGCTTGCAAATCCTCGAGATACTGCAGTTTGACATCTTCATTGTAGGAAGATGTAAAATCTTTTGTTGATTGCTGACCCTACTTGGTCTACTTGTGCTATGTGTCTTTAGTGTCTTTAGTGTGGAACCGGTACCTCATTGGCTTCTCTGCCATTATGTTGTCAGATAATCTCTCCAGCAGTTCTTAGTGTGAACAAAGTTCAACAGTTGATTGTGAAGGACTAAAGGCTTCAGAGGAAGTGTCAAGCAGTAAAAGGCATCTGGAGAGAGCCCCAAAATGTGGCATCAGCCAGAGTCTCATTGCAGGTCACCATTGACCTCTGGTTTGGATCCAGCTCATGCTTTCCGGGATGCTCTTTCTCAACTGGGAGGGATTTGAGGAAGTTATCTTCTTGGTCACATGTTCAAAGGAGAACTGCAAAAGACAATACCTGAGCACAGTAAAGGAATTTGCTCAAAATATACCGTAATGTCATGATTTTCTGTCCTGACTAACTTACTAAGTGGCTCCAAGGTTGCAGAGGAAATATGCTACACCTGATAGAGGGTACATAAGGGCCCGGTACAAAAACGAACACTACTGTGCATCTCCTTTATCTTCAACTAGGAGTGGAAATCTGGCACCTTGTTGAAGACACAGCTGGCGGTCCCAGTGTGGCCTCCAGCAGCAGCGGCCTGCGAAGAGCTCCCATAGTATCCCCCTATTGCATTGACATCGGCACCTTTTTCCAGAAGACAGCTAGCAGTCCCAGTGTGGCCTCCAGCAGCAGCAGCCTGCAAAGAGGTCCCATAGAATCCTCCAACTGCATTGACATCGGCACGCTCTTCAAGAAGACGGCTGGCGGTCCCAGTGTGGCCTCCAGCAGCAGCGGCCTGCAAAGAGCTCCCATAGTATCCCCCTATTGCATTGACATCGGCACCTTTTTCCAGAAGACAGCTAGCAGTCCCAGTGTGGCCTCCAGCAGCAGCAGCCTGCAAAGAGGTCCCATAGAATCCTCCAACTGCATTGACATCGGCACCCTCTCTAAGAAGACAGCTGGCAGTTCCAGTGTGGCCTCCAGCAGCAGCGGCCTGCAAAGAGGTCCCATAGTATCCCCCTACTGCATTGACATCAGCACCCTCTTCAAGAAGACGGCTGGCGGTTCCAGTGTGGCCTCCAGCAGCAGCAGCCTGCAAAGAGGTCCCATAGTATCCCCCTACTGCATTGACATCAGCACACTCTTCAAGAAGACGGCTGGCAGTCCCAGTGTGGCCTCCAGCAGCAGCGGCCTGCAAAGAGCTCCCGTAGTATCCCCCTATTGCATTGACATCAGCACCTTTTTCCAGAAGACAGCTAGCAGTCCCAGTGTGGCCTCCAGCAGCAGCAGCCTGCAAAGAGGTCCCATAGTATCCTCCAACTGCATTGACATCGGCACCCTTTTCAAGAAGACGGCTGGCGGTCCCAGTGTGGCCTCCAGCAGCAGCGGCCTGCAAAGAGGTCCCATAGTATCCTCCAACTGCATTGACATCAGCACCCTCTTCAAGAAGATGGCTAGCAGTCCCGGTGTGGCCCCCAGCAGCAGCAGCCTGCAAAGAGCTCCCATAGTATCCCCCTGCTGCATTGACATCAGCGCCTTTCTCGAGGAGACAGCTAACAGTCCCGGTATGCCCCCCACCAGCAGCAGCCTGCAAAGAGCTCCCATATCCTCCCCCCATTGCATTGACAGTGGCACCCTTGTCAAGAAGTATGCATACAATCTCAGTATGACCTCTAGTGGCAGCAGCCTGCAATGAGCTCCCACATCCTGACCCTGCTACATCGACATCAGCACCCTTTTCAAGAAGGACACAGACAATCTCTTTATGCCCATAGTATGATGCCACAATAATCTCTGGGTCCCCCTCTAAGCTCATTGAATGCTGTGGTAAAGAATCTAAAGATGCCCCCTCCAGCAGAAACTTTGTTGTTTCCACAAGGTTTGCAGATGCTGCAAACCACAATGCAGAAGGTTGTGATGGGTGATGTGAATAATCCCATGGCATGGAATCCCACATTGGCGGCCCGATCGCATTGTGAGTCATTATGTTCATCCACTGAAAAGCCTGACCGAGAAACTTGACTATAACTTCTCTGAGTTGAACTTCAGGTTGTCCAGCAGCATGCACAAGGCAATATTGTGAATATTCAAGCAGAGGGGGTAAATTGCTTAACTCCCAGGATGAACTTGGATATCCGTCAAAGGTAAGAAATGTGAGTAGAGTGCTTGTTATCTCCACTTGTGCATCTGGGAATTGCTGGGCCTGAATGCTATCCAAATATTCCTGCACACTGTAGTGGACGAGTCGTACCACAGAGAGCCGCTCATCCACAATAACTAGCCCAGCACAAACAGAGACAATCCTCTGAATGCTCATCAAATTCTCCTTGTCAAGCTGGTGTGTGCCTGGTTCAACAGCGAGAGCCACTCGCAATTCTTCAACTGTTAATGGCCGCTTTGCATTAGCAACCCAAGTAAGGGTTGAGCGAGCTGTCTTTCTGTTATCCTTGTGCTGGGCATCAATTCTCTGAATTGCAACATCATAGCTGTCATGGAGATCCTTTGGTAGTTCTTTCAAAGCACCTCGAACTGCTTTGATTGTGTTCTTTGTGCTAAGGGACTCCAGATGAAGCTTGGCAAGAAGGAACCTAGTCAACATTTATTTGAGTTGCTTCCGGACAACAATTTACCACCACTTACATCCCATCCACAGTACTAGTGATTTTTGCATGAATGTCTTCTCGTAACCCGGGGTTCTCCTTAATATGCTCGGAGAGTAATGGTGACAACTTGATTTGTGCATCAATATAGGTTTGAAGATCCTCTTTCGTTGGATAAATATCTAGAGTTTCAAGATTTTCAAATGAGAAGGCATGTGGAGAGATGTTTTGCCGTGAAGTGATCATCAAGTTCACATTGCTACCCATTGTTGTTAGATTTTGGAGCAGAATTATCCGTTGAAGTTCAGGATATTCATCTATAGCATCAATGATGACAAAAACCTTTGAAAACTTCTTGAGGCTGGAGCTAAGTACACTGGCAACTTCTTCCAGTGATGGTGCAGTGCCCTTCTCTTTGTGCTCCTGGTATAACTTCTTTGCATCAGAGCCCAGGTCCCTGTTGAAAACAAGCTGTCTCCAGACACCTGCAAGAAGCTTGGGTGGTGTTTGATCTCTGGCTTCCTTGTAGTTCAGATAAATGCAGGTTACACCAATATCACTGTTGTTTTGACATTCAGCACTGAGATGATCCACAACCATTGATCTAGGGATTGCCATAGTTAGTACAGCAACCACTGAATATAGGAAATAAGCAAACGCAAGGACAGTTTTCCCAGCACCAGCTGTGAATTCCGGCTTGGTTAGTCCGAGAGGAATATGAGGTCAAAGAATTACATACACATTCCACGGCACCACAGCGTCCCTCCGGACTGAGATTTCCATTGTTGAAACACATCTTTTGCAAGTAGCCATGCACCAGTGCCCTTCTCCCGCACCTGTGAAATATCTGCGTGCCGCAGAAAGAAATTGATTGGTGAAAACCAGTCAAGAAAGGCCAGGTGTGAAGCATCCATTCTGTCTTCCTTGTTGCTATGATTTATCACAATGGTCACAGGCCCAGTGTTGACAATGGAACCCTCCCCAGGGCCTCCATGACCACCCTCATTATCACCCTGCCCCCCAGCACCTCCGGTGCCGCCTGGGTAAAATAAGTAATGGTGGTCTCCAAATCAACTCTCTCGCACCATGGACATTCAAGTTAAGTCTTGGTCGCAAGAGACCCGCATACATCTTACGTATGAGGGATAACACTATATCAGCTGGTGCCAAAACTCACAAGGGAGCCAGAACTGACCAAAGAAAGCAGGAGGAGGATAAAAAGCATAAGTTCCTACGGTATTGGAGCTGAAAGGGAAAGCACTAATTGTTGAGAGAGGGATCAGGGGAGAGGTCAGAGAACCATCCAGGGAGCACATTACACTTTAAATTAAACGCAGGGCTGTGACAGGAGGTTCGGAGAAGTGTTTGGCCGCGTGCAGTACTTGCGGGAACGTCAAACTCAGCTTCGGCGATGACAGTCAGCTGACAGCGGCACTTTCAGATCGGGCTCCTGAAGGTTCAAAGTGTTGCCACCCCACTCGGATGTAGATGCTTTGATTTTATAGCTCAATGTTGATGAGCATGCGGGTAGTAGCTGCGCTGCTGAGAGTGAGGACTTCAGGGTGTTGGGTGGTTGCTGTATTGTTCGGGTGCAAACTTGGATTGACGGTGATACTTCTGGAATGATAGCAATCTCTCATCTCACGCTGACACTGGACAAACTCACCAGCAATGAATCACTGCATTCAAGGACCTCCTAGGCTCAGCCTGAGTTCATGGGCCGACATGGACCTACATGGACCTACATGGACCTACACTGAGACCCACCTATGTACAGTCTGTGTAGGTGGATGTAGGTCTGTGTAGGTCCGTGTAGGTCAGTCAAGGTCAGCTAAGGTGAATGTAGGTGAATGTAGGTCTACATAGTGACCTATGCTGAGAGCAGTATACTAGCAGTATATTCTACTGTAATATTTTGCTTGAGGTCGATGAATGTGGGCGTAGGCGAGCTGTCGGACCTACGCCAACCTACGTCGATCTAAATATACCCAATTCAGATCATTTACGTACTGTACTATTTCTACTGTAGATTCAAGTCACAGGTCACAGCCCTTGGTGAATTGAAGCTATTTAATGAAGGTCACAGGTCACTAGGGAGCTTGAATTAGTGGCCATTTTGCCCTACCGCGGTGCGAAAATTCAACATTTCCTCTAAAGCAAAAAAAAATCGCCCTCTCATCGTGAATTCTGGCAGGATTTCCTCCTTTGTGCATTTTCTACTTCGAAATCTTCCTCAGAGGCCTGCTGTGGTTTATTGGTTGAATTTACACCAAGTTCAACATGCCATCAGTTGAATGTTTTGGATCATAAAAATCGGGGTCACAGGTCCCGACCCATCTTGAATCTGTTGAAAGATGAATCTAATGGGTCACAGGTCACAAGGCCTGAATCTACGGTCGAAATGGTACAGTACACCTACACCGAGCTACGTGCACCTTTATTGACTCAGTGTAGGTCCCCCTTGAATGCAGTGACTGGCTAACAACCAGCAACCCAAGCAGATGACCTTGGAATGCTTCTGCAGACTAATAATCATTATCCCAAACGCTCTAAAAAAAGAGATCTGCCATTTCACTCAACACTGAGTAAGTACCTCGGTTCATTACCTGTTTCCAATCTATCTTTAACTCAATACAATAAGTATTTCCAGGAGGAAATGCTCTTGAACTGTGTCCGGGAACTAGACCAGAAACACAAAGGATGGTGAACTGACTGGCCCACTGGAATAAGCTCTCAAGCCCAATCAACTAACAACTACCAACCTAATCCGAAATCTGTGCCTTTCTTCACTGGTCTGAGTCCACCAACAAGTTGTGATTGCTTGTCCAAGATTACATGAATGTACTTCCAAGGACAGGGAACCAGATTCAAAGACCATGTTTTTACACAGCGGGCAAACACGACCCCTTATTCCTGTTAAGCGGTAGACACTTAACACAGGCTTATTGCTCGCTTATAGTGGAAGGCCACGAAATTACATAAGCAGGCAGAGCCTCCAAGTATGAGTTCGAATCTTGTCCACAGAATACCAAATTTCAATAATATTCCAGCAGCACAACAGAACACTCAGTTGTTGTTAGGAACTGTTCTGATCTATCACTGGGAGTTCTGAACTTCTGGATGCACCATTATCCGACTGCCCAAGTCTGTACTTTTCTTTTCCTCTCTCTCTCTTTCCCTGGCTCTTGTCGTTGTGACCTCCGCTGATGGGAGACTCGAGGCTAGATGAAGCCGGGGACGGTGGCATCAGGGATGGGAAGCAGAAGCAACAGAAAATGGGGATGGAGGTGGACAGTGGCAAAACAGATGAAGTCAAATAAAATTGGCAGTTGTGAGGGTGTCAGCATACATTCATTGACAACAAACACAGGGGAAGAAAACATTCAAATAAAAGAGAAACACTGTAAAAGAGAAGAAAGTAAAAAAGTTCAAGCTTCCATCAATAAGCGGAAGTTAAGTGCACGTTAAGCATCTACCGCTTAACAAATTAAGCGGTGAGTAATGACTGTAATGCTGCCTGTGTTTAGTTTTGTGCATGCACATCAGTGTCTCCTGCCTAAGCACCAGATGTGGTTTTATCCAAAGTCCAGAACAACTTTGGCTGTTTTGGCTTCATAGCTGTCTGAGCTGAGTTTAAGGTTGTTGTAATTAATCTGGTGTAAAAGTAAGGTGGTTTGGTAGAGACACAAAATCCCACCCCAGGTTGAGAGGGAGATGCCTTGGATGGTTCTCTCTTCACTCAGGGCAGACTCTAGTCTGACTCTCCAGTTTGTGTAATGGGGAGTTCATTCATCCACAAGGTCGCCAGTATATTTGGCCGATTGAGTGACACATACCGAGTTGAGTTACAGAGATTTGAAGTGACCAGAAAAAGCTCCTCAAACGGCAATTCAACATGCCCGAGATGCCCGGACCACTGTCTTTCGTTGCATAATATCCGAGATCAGAACTGTGAACACCAGACAATGGTCCAAACAGCGTGCACCTGTATCGCGAGTCAGACCAAAAGAGAGAGACTGGTAAAGAAAATCTGTTTGTGAGGTACCTTCACCCAAATGTGAAGTGTGAAGGATATTAAGTGATCCCCACACTCATGTATGGTGGATATGATTTCCAGCTCATCACAAGGAATATTAGGGCCTCCAATGCTTCCCTTCGACTCTCTCGCCGGAACCCGCAACTCATCTCTTTTGGCTCCCTACGATTGAATTGTTCAACTTGTTGCAACTTTGATAGCATAAGAGTGTCCGGATTGAGGGCTAACTGAGGCCAATTTCTGCCGAGATACGCCTGAACAGCAATCCGTCAGCACTACGTGTGCCAAACTGAACAAGTTATTTAAATCATAACCAACGCGTTACAGACGCGTCAAATAATCGCTCGTTCGCTTTTACACCCGCTCCTGATGTGACGGACAGCCCAAGCACATTGAACGGTAGCGCATTCGATGTTTCTTCAGCCAGGTGGTCTGGGTCGCCCCCGGATCAACGATTGCATCAGCGGCTGCCTCGCAAATCAACGGCTAGGGACTTGTTGGCAACCGTGGACCGATAACAAAATTCGAAATCAACCTCAGCCTTCCGGCCTACCGTAAATAGTTCATGCCACTGGTTGGGAAATTCAAGTTTTTCAGTAGAATTTTCGGTGAAAAATGTTGTTTGTTTTTCAGACATTTTTCACTGAAAATACTGGTGAAAATTTTAAACTTTTTTCACCACTTTCAAACTTTCTTTCAAATTTTTCACCTTAGGCTCAAGAAATGGTGAAAATATTTTAAGTTTTTCAGCTACTTTTTCAGTGAAAAATGTCTGAAAAACAAACGACATTTTTCACCAAAAATTCTACTGAAAAACTTGAATTTCCCAACCAGTGTGCCATCGTGAATACATGTTTTTTTCTTTCTTACTCATTCCTGTCTGTGCTTGCATTAAGTGGTCTGGAAATGGGTAGGTGTAAGGTGGTACTGGCATGGACTGGCTAGTGGGGTTTTTCCTGATGCAGGTGTCGCGGTACTCAGGGGGGGGGGAAAAAGAACAAAAAAAACCTCCTTAAGGATTGGAACGCACGTAGATTGAATATGAACTCCGGACGGAGGCCGGAATTACAACTACTTGGCCATGGTACTGTCAATCGTCCAGAAGTGCAAAATAAAGTTGAATTACATTTCAACCCAAGGTCAGCCCATTTTATTCAAACTTAAATCCGAACCCAATGGCGTGCTTCCCAAGAGTACACTGGTGTACTTTGCAAAGGAAATGGGGACAATTTGGCCTCAGAATGAACACTGTACACAAAACTTTTCTTGCACAAGTGGGTACTTTTGATGGGAGATTCGGCAGGTCCACCACACCTTCACACGGCGGACAAGCCTTTGTCCTTTGCATGTTTGGCGCAGCTTGTCCTTTGACACGCCTCGCCGATGTCCTTTTACTAAATCCAGCCACTTTGGCCTTTCGGGCTTTGCCGCGACCACATGCGTTTTCGGGGTTTGCCGGGGTTCAACTGATCCCAATAATGATTTCCTGCTCTTGGGGCCATTTCACCTTCAAATAGTCCCAGATGTGGCAGGGCATTTGTGCAGGAGGTTGAAGCACAAGTCTCAGAGAGTGGGATGAGGAAGACTATGCAAGATATGGTTGAGAACACGCCCCGAGCGCTAGAAATGGAGTTTTCACCTTCATTCAATCAGTGCATTTGTAGGAGACATGGTGGAGGGTGTTCTGTCTTGCTACCCAGTTATTTTCATTTTTTCTCCTCCATGAAATGGGGACCAGAGTGTCTGCTGTGGACCCAGATTAGGTCAAGTGTGACGGTTGAAATCGTGCCGGGTGCCGCCGGGGAGTTCCGCGCTGTCACAACCATGGTGACGCCGTAGGAAACCAGTCATTCCGCTGGTTATTTGATTCCAAAAAAATATCAGGGATCAAGAATAGCGGGTTTAATGGCCTTCAACCAAGTTCTGCTTGAACTGGTTCATTACGTTGCACAGAACAGTGACTTGTGCGTGTTCGGGACATGTTTTTGCTCTGATTTTGGATTTTACAAGTCACACTTTCTGGGTAACTTTGTACACTATGCTCATTTGTGTAATGCCAGCCGATTCCACAAATATTCAAATGTGAGCTCAACACCAGAGGCAAGAATCATTATTGGGATCAGCTGAACCCCGGCAAACCCCGAGAACACGTGGCTGCAGCATGGCCGCGGGGAAGCCCGAAAACCAAAGCGGCCGGATTTAGTAAAAGGACATCGGCGAGGCGTGTCAAAGGACAAGCTGTGCCAAAACTGAAAAGGACAAACCTTTGTCTGCCGTGTCAACTCTCCATCCCAGAAGACCGCCTTTCATGGGTAAACTTCATGCGGGTTAAGGATGCTATTCTCCGATTCTGAGCAAAATCCGGCCATACTTGAGGCCGTAGCAGCATCATCAAAAAAAAATCTGGCACTTCTGGGCGAACAATAGTACTGATTGTAACAGTGAACTCTAGGGCCCCTTGAAAGAGCTGAACATGGATCGTCTGTATCAATTTTACAACTCACCGGCAACTTGAACACATAATTTATTATTATATATGGAACATTATGTTAGCTAGTTACTAGTAGTCAAGCGGTCGAGCTGGAAAAAAGAAAAACAGCCCTATATGATTTTTTTTGAATGCTGGTACTGTACCCCTTGGTTGATGCTGTGTCGATTTGTTTGATGCTGTCAATCACTGTAATCAAATTTCGATTTGGGTGCCGATGGAGTCTCCGGGGAGTCAAGTTTCGGGTTCCCGAATGCACTCGACCTTTCTGCGCAACTTGAGAAAAAAATCAGGCTAGAGAGACTCCGTAATAATGATCGCATCAACCCCTATATATGGTGCCTGTCAAACCATATATAGTAATCCTGAGATGCCATCAACTTTCCACTCACACACAACTAGACACAACTCTGTGTCTGACATCTCCATCACGGGTACCCCCTTGCGAGGACTCTAGACAAACTCGAGACTCGCTTTTGCTCAAGTCTAACTGAATAATGCCTCTCCTGGACGATGCCCTAACAAAGCCTTTCATCGTCTCACGTGGAGTCACCCTAGCTTTTTGCTCTGATTTCCGGAAGAAAAGGGTGGAACAATGTTACAAAAGAAGAAACAGGGTATTCACTGTACAAGTACCGACAATTTCAAGGAACACAATTTTCAGGATAACAAGGAAATGTTTATCACGAGTGGAGAATTCTATGTGCAGAACACAATTAGTGTGGTGTTCTTGATGTTGGCTGAGAGTCAGACGCACTCAAAGGTCCATTCAAGGAGACGGGGATCAAAGCCCACGTTGAGAGTTTCTGGAATGACAAAGCCACCAGTGTCTCCGGCAACTATGCAGCTATTGAGATCAGGTGCAAGGAACGAGGTCTACTGTGGGGATCAGAGATTTTGCGTGGAAATGATGCAGAGGAAGAGAGAGAGACGCACCAACGTGCTATAGCATTCCTGCAAAACGGCGCCGCCTGAGACGGGGTTCTCGTTGATCCATGCCCACAAACATGTCCCCAAAGAAAGCTCTTGGACGAACTGAGGAGGTACCGTGAACACGCCGGAGTCTGAATGAATCAATGTTGGGAGTCTGTAACATACATCACGAGAGCGAAATAGGCTCACCCCCAGTGACCTCGAAGGCGGCGACAACAGCATTACTGAGCGCAGCACAGTCGGCTTCAAGCGGGCCAACCCCTTGGCCGACCACGCATCGGAATGCGCCTCCGATCCCGCAAGTCGTGAAGGTCTGTCTTTTTTCAATAGCGCGAGGCTGGGACTGGGAAGAAAGAGCGAGAACATCGGCAGAGCAGGCCTTTGTCGAGACTTGGAATTCGTGGCCGCCGGCTGTGACTGTGCGATTATTGACAAGGACGCGGTCGGCCGCCTTGCACGAGGTCGAGGCGGCGCCCTGGGCTGGAGTTTCGATGAGTAACTAGCAGTGAGGAGAAGTGACCGGCGGTGTACAAACCAAGTAGTGCCGAGGACACCAGGAGGGACATGGAAGTGAGGAAGGAGAGCAATGAGTTTGAAGGTTTCATGGCAGCAGATGTCTTCGCAATTTGGCTGGTATAGGCTTCCGCCTTTATACAAAAAATCTTCCACGGAAGCAAATTTTCATCTTCGGTTCCATCCGGACAAGGTATATGACAAGCGGTCTGACATCGAACCGACCTGGATGTGCGAGAAGCCATCTATCAATTTTTCGAACTTTGAGCTTCATAAACGGCCTGTTCAGGAAAGTGGTGATGCTCAAGCCCACCCCAGATCGAATGTTGCAAGAGCCAAGTGCTCAGTGCTCGAGTTGTGAATCTCCGGCAAAGAAAACGGGGATAGACGTCGAAGTCGAAGTTGCTTTCAAGTCAACGGCTGGATCATGCTGCCAGCTTACTTGACGGCTCTACCCCTGGGCCTGACTTCGAACAAAGGTAGTTTGTAAACAAATTACCGAAATGGCGAGTTTCGCAGTATCGATCAAGAAAGAGTCAAGGATGAGCTATAATGATTAGGCTGAGTGCGATTGAATATCCCCGGGCTTCACATTCTGACCGAAGTGTGTGTGAGGAAGAAGTGCAAGAAGGTTGTGCCGGCGTTGCCGAACTTCGAACTTGGCATACCAAGGCCATCAGTAATTGTGCACTTTCGTCTTTCGCGTCTTTCACGTCTTGGACAAGACGCGAAAGACCTGAAAGACACAATTTTGCCCAAGACATCACATCTTTACCAAATAGATCCCCTTTTCTTAGGAAAGATTTTCATCTTGCTAAAGACGCCAAAGACGATCTGAGTCTTGTCCAAGTTGTACCTGAAAGACACTTAAGACCTGCTTAAGACACACAAAGAGATTTGAAAAGAAGCATATATTTCAAGTACTAGTACTAGATACAGAGCGGGCACGACTCAAAAATACTAAGCTGTAGAGACAACACTAGGTTATCACGGAAGTCGTACAGAGCAGAGAATCGGACACTCACAATCATTGCTTGCTTTCCCTGCCTGAGAATCTCACAGTACAGCGCCATAGTACAGCGCGCGAGAGTCCCCGCTCGTGCAACCGTACCTCACCTCCCCCCGGCGGGCGCGCGCGGCCAGCAGCCGTCGCCACACCAGCACGTCGCGACACCGACCCGAACCCAGCACAGTACCGCTCTCCACCCGGGTCCTTGTCGTCTCCATGCTGCGGACTGCGCGCCAGTTCGTGCCTATCACCCCGACGGAGTGAAACAAGGACCGCGACACTTGAAAGGTTGGTGGAGATTTTTGAGAGAATTGAGCGCTTGAGCATGAGGACTTGAGCTGGCTGAGAGGACTTGCAGTTCAGTTGAGGATGTTGATGAAATCACGGGACATTTGCGCCGCCGTTTTTGTCCGCGGGTGTTGGCGCAGGAGTGGTAGCCTTGATGACGCGGAGTGTTGGACAGTTGAGGCTTGGGACGCTGAAACCGAAGGTAGACCACTAATGCTGGTCCAGGTTGAGGTCGGATTCCGGCGGAATTGAGTTGCATGCACACCAAATTTTCCGGTGGAGAGGGCGGCGCGGAAAGCGGGATTATGGCGGTGGCGGTTAATCACGCGAGGGATTTGAGGGTAAACCATTCATCGGGGGAGGGATTGAAGGGCAGAGCACAGTGGACACGGTGTTGAGCGAAGTTGGCCATTTTCGTTGGTGAAGCGGTCTGCGTCCGATCGCTTGACGGAAGATCGTGGGATTGAGAGCTGACGCGTCAGCGGTGACGACTCGAGGGGCCGAGTTTCCAAGGGACTCGATGTTGTGCTGCAGGCGACGGTGCTGAAGTACGAGGCCAGTGGACGGAGGGAGATGGGAGAGAGAAAGCAAGTGGGGATCAACGGACATCCACGTGTGATTGCGCCATCGTTGATCTCGCACGGACCATCAGCGGAGTTTGAAACACTTGCCTGAATTTTGAATCTTTGATCCATCACAACATTTTTATGCCACCTCTGAGTGCAGTTGGGCCACCTCATTAGCGAAACACATTCATATGGTCCCGTGGAGCAATCTGGACCGAATCGACGACTTGCTTTGCCACGAAATGTTGCACCAAAATAAGAAGTTCGTCAAAAGATCAAAGATCCGAGGCTCAAGACGCAAGACGCCGAAAGACGGGTTTCCAAAGACACAAGAAGTGTTGCAAAGACGCAAGACTGTCAAAGACGGGTTTGAAAGATGTAAGATGCCCAAGACAAATATGCACATTTACTGATGGCGATGGCCGCGGATGGATGGTTGATTGAATCAAGATTGACTCCAAGAAAGCAAACACCGCTGAGGTATCTCGGAGTCGTGCCGCATGATAACTTGGGGGCATATTAGTAGGAGTAGTGAATTGAATTACAGACTCAGCAGTCCAGTATCGTTCTTCTGTATTCCTCTGACAAGAGAGTCAGGGCAGTACTCTATCATGACACGAGAACGTTGATTCACGCATCGTGCTTCGCATGTCGCGAGTGGGAGTCTATCTTCTCTTCCGCGAATTCGGCCGAGGCTGTCGGATAAGATAGATAGGTTCTAGACGATCACCTAGCAGGATTGACAGTAGTTGAACATGGTCCAGTGGCAGATGGTCCGCACCAGACTCAATGCAGCAATATGTTCACCGGGTCACTCATTCAACTCGAGACTGGGGATATAGAATAGAGAGCTTGTGCCCAAGCGGCATGCCGCTTTTTGATTGTGCAACAAGCGGCATGCAGCTTTTTTTTCTTCTTCCTCTAAAGGCCATTACAACTGTGTGATAGCATAGAGGTGTTGAAATTTGACTACTAGGCAGAAGTTGAAAAAAGCTGCATCCCGCTTTTGCACAATGCAGAAAAACGGCATGCCGCTTGGGCACAAGCTCTCTAATGAACCATTCAACTTTTCTTGTAGTTTGAATTGGTCGTCACACCATCATGCATGCATGGGTACGCACTAAGAAATAAAAAGGTTTGAACTTGATGTTCTAGCACATGGAACCGACCTGAGGAGCCAAATGATCATGAGGCATCCCTTTTTTGGCATTTGTGCTCAACAGATAGACCATAGAGGCCAACCTAACAAGATCGATAAGTAGTTGAAGTAGGTCCTGCAGATTATCCGCACCCGCACACAGTAATTTCGATTGCTTCAATATGCATTTACGGAGGGTCGCTGGTTCGAATCGAGCCCCGGCTATTCATGGCGGTCTGCGGAAACTTTTTATAACCCCCTTTTGTTCGTGCTAAGTTCATGAGTACGCACCGAGAGATCCCAGGGATCAGGATATCTTCGGTTTAATTTTTAGGGTGATTACTGGAGGAGCTTCAACCTCGCAAGGTCAATTGGTAAAGGGAATGAAGTAAGGTCTAGTTTCGCACCCGCCACCATCGAGGGAAAGAGAAAGAGTAGCATTACGCTCGCAGTCGCATGTTGAGGGATCCGCAACATTTTTTTACCCCTACGAACTCGAGCTCAGGCTGAACGTCCCGAGCGGAGTAAATCCGGACGCGCACCGCGTTCTCTGTGAGAAGTGACTCCACAGTACATGTACCGTGCTTGAAGACGTGTGAGCAAGGGAGCGGGAGGTCCACCCCCGCATCCAATAAAAAAAATTAAATTTGCGGAGAGTTGAACTTGCACGCGGGTTGCGAGTCGTTCGAATCAAGATTGAGTTGGAGCTTTATGTTCGAGCACAGGGTGAGAAGTCGCTAATGCATGCTAGCCAGGCCGGCGGGGTAGAGATGTGCCCCGTAACCCCATCTGCGATATTGTGTCACATCATTTAGCTGTAGCCGGAGGTACACCAGGTCCGAAAAGGGATGCACCGTGCGCGCGAAGAAGGAAAATAAAAAAAGAAATCGCGCTTGGGGCTCGAGGAAGCAGGAAGATGACGCAGCGATGAGCAGAAAGGGATGAGGAAGACGGCGGTGTGAGCGCACACGATGCGCCGAACGGAACTAATAGCGGGCGTGCTTCCACTAGTCCCACTGAGTCCCACAAGCCTGACGCGCGCGAACGCGGCGGGAAACGCGCGCGCAGGTGGGTAGACCGGCTATATTCGGATAGAATGCACCGCGCCAAGCCAATGCCGCGCAGACGCGAACCACAGAATGGCTGCGCCCGAGCGCCTAGGCCTCCTAAGTCCACAAGCACCCAGCCGCAGCTGCAGCGCCCGAGCACGATTGCACGGCCCACAAGCCGCCAGCTCCGGCGCCCACAACGAGCCCACAAGTACTCAGCCACCAGCATGCAACTACACAAGCACAGCACCCAAGCTGCCGGCGCCCAGGCTCAAGCCCACGACGCCCGAGCGGAAGCACACAAGCACGCAAGTTGCCGCCGCCTCAGGCCCACAGCGTCCCGGTGAGGACGAAGAGGGTGGGCGGAAGTCAAGGAGGGAGGCCTGGACATGCACATGCGCCGCGTGGAAGTAATAGCGCGCCGACGATGCGCGCCGGCGCTGCGGCTGAACAAGCACCCAGCCGCAGCTGCAGCGCCCGAACACGATTGCACGGCCCACAAGCCGCCAGCTCCGGCGCCCACAACGAGCCCACATGTACTCAGCCGCCAGCATGCAACTACACAAGCACAGCACCCAAGCTGCCGGCGCCCAGGCTCAAGCCCACGACGCCCGAGCGGAAGCGCACAAGCACGCAAGTTGCCGGCGCCTCAGGCCCACAGCGTCCCGGTGAGGACGAAGAGGGTGGGCGGAAGTCAAGGAGGGAGGCCTGGACATGCACATGCGCCGCGTGGAAGTAATAGCGCGCCGACGATGCGCCGGCGCTGCGGCTGACAACGCCAAGATGGGCGGGTGCGCGGGGAGCCGGGTAGAATCCGTCCCAAAGACGCACGGCGCGAAAAGGAAAGTGCGTCAAAAAAAAAAGAAGAAAAAAAGTTCTCGTCCAAGTCTTCCCCGCCTTCATGGAAGAAGGAGGAGGGAGGACGAAGACACGCCCAGAAGAAGAAAAGGCCCCGAAAAAGGGACGCGGCGAGGGCGAGAACAGGAATAACCGGGGGGAAGGATGCGCAGGCTCCGCACGGCGAGGAAAGGAAAAGAACACGGAGAGGGGAGAAAGGGCTTAACGCGCCAGAAGAATACGCACAAAGACGCGGAAGAACGCGAAGAGAAAAGATTAAGCAAGCCAAAAAACAAACAAACTAGGAAACACGACGTACCCCTTGACCCGCGCGCAAAGTCGACGCGGCGAGCGGAGGGCGCTTGTACAATTGTGGGGGAACTGCTCAGGACGGGGGCGCGAGTGCGTGCGCTCGAGCAGCCCGCATTTGTTGCACAACTAAAGACGTCTCAGCGTTCAGGTCGTGGTGGGCAAGAGCGGTGCTGCGGTGGCAGCGCGTGGGGGTCGTACCGATGCTGGTCGGGGTGTGGCGCGTACTGTGGCGGAAGCGGGCCGGGCGGGGGCGGGGCGTGCATGTACACGCCGGGCGGGTAGCGCGGAATGTCGTACGCGTAGTGCGGCAGCGGCGAGGCGTGTTGCTGTTGGTGCGTGGGCGGCCCGGGCGGAGGCGGCAAGACACGACGCGGGCCGACGGGCGGGGGGGACACGGCGCTGCCGTCGCGGTCTTGGGAGTCGGCGGTGGACGGCGCGGGCGAGCCGGCGGGGACGGGGTGCGGTTGCGGGGGCGAGGACGCCCGGGCCGTGCTGGGGCGGTCGTGCTCGTACGGGGAGCGGCGCTGTGCGCTCATGCTCTGCTTACGTTCGTCAAACTTGTCGTACGCGGCGGGGTCGACAACGTCGTGCTCTTCCTTGCTGTCATGGTGTGAGTGGCAGGAGGCATCGAGCGATGCAATCTACTGATGATCATGATGGTTCTGATTAACCAACTGTTTGGCGCGAGCACAGCCCCGCGGCTCACGCGATTGAATCCATCAACTAGACTCGTTACCAGTCTCAGGTTCCTACCCAGCCGCGGTTTCGAGGCTCACTATAGCGGAGTTTTTCAGCAAATTAAGAAAATTGATATGTCGGAAACATCGGACCGCGTTACGTGTGATGTTACTGTGACGAAAGTTTGGGGTGAGCCTCTCCACGGCGGCTGGCCGATAACTTATACAAACAGCATAGCCACAATTTTCAGAAATGATGAAGAAAATAATTACATCTGCTCGTAAATATTTATTTCCCTAGCTAGATGTGTGCTTTAAGTGTACAAGATGTGTAGATGATAAGTGCTTTAAGTGCTACGCACACTTGGAGGAGTGAATCTGAGAAATACTGATATTTCCCACTATTTAGAGCAGAGTGTTTCACTGGGTGAGCTGATTACTCTAACCTTTCGGCCAGGCTCTTTAGGAGCATGAATAATGCAGATGCTGTGGACTCTATATTTTATTTGAAGTGTTGAAATATCTTGAGTGAATTTCTCGGTGATTTCTGGAAATTGTGGCTGTGCTGTTTGTATAAGTTATCGGCCAGCCGCCGTGGAGGGGAAAACCCAAACTTCAGTCACTCTGTAACATCACAGTCACATGTCAAAAATAATCGAATTTTCTCGGATTTAGACTGTAATGCCGCTACAGTGACTGTTTTCCCCGAAACCGCGGCTGGGTAGGAACCTGTACCAGTCTGCGCTACGGCAAAGGAAGGTGATGAGGTTGTTTGCCGTAGGACCAAACCAAACCACGGTTGAGTTGAGGCGGGATCGCGGACGCCTTGATTTCGCGGACGTCGACAGCTGCTCCCCTTCAAGTTTCAGGCCCCCCCCCACCTTATACTTGAGTCCGCGCCACCTTCGTCACTTCGTCAGACCGGCTAATTTTGAGAAAGTTCGTCACCCACCGTAAATTTAACAAAAATGTAATATTCTTCGTCACTTGGAGTCCCGGCTGTGAATCTTCGTCAGTTGAGTTCCTCACTGTGCGAGCATTGCCGGTTCAGGTTTGGGTTTGGGTTAGTGGTTTGGGTTAGATGTTCGAGTGGTTAGGGTGGTTAGGGTTTTGGTTAGAGGTTCGGGTTTGAGGTTTTGGTTAGGCTTTGGGTTAGCGGTTAGGGTTTTGGTTAGCGTCAGGGCTAGGGAATATTGTAAATGGGTTGGTGAAGGAAATTCTTGGAGTTTGATAACAATAAATGGCGAGTGACGAAGAATACCACATTTTTGTTGAATTTACGGTATGTGACGAACTTTCTTAAAATTAGCCGGTCTGACGAAGTGACGAAGGTGGTATAGACTCCTTATACTTGGCCTTTTTTTTCTTTGATCCCCCCGCGTCCGAACACCAATCAATGTTTATTTCATCCCAAGGAGCTCCGATCTCCGCGCTGCTAGATTCGGAGAATCTAAGTACACAACTAGGTCGCAAGCCACCCCTGCCCGAAAACTTTGGTCCGCGTCGAGCTTTAGGTCGGATCCGCGGGTGTCGATCCCAATCCAATCCCAATGCAATGCAATCCTCCTTCCAATCCCAATTGTATGACTGCCTTATCGGACTAAAATACGATGCAAAGTCAATGCCATTGAATTGCATCGAGTCGGCTCGATGCAATTTGGTGCAACTCAATGTGATTCAGTGTGATGCAATGCAAATCAATGAAATTCAATGTAAACGGTAGTGCAATGTAATGCAGAAAAACTGCCAGAACATTTGCATCAAATTGCATTGAAAATCATATGAATGCAGTTCGATGCAGATCAATCAAACTGCATCGAACTGCACTGACCCACCGATGCAATTGGATGCGAAATAATGCAATTTGAATGCAATTGCACTGAACTGCATCAAACTGCATTGCCGTTCTGCATTGAACTGTATTGCACGAGAAACTTTGGTCCTGAAGTCTCCCATATATGGATGTGCAGGTTCGGTTGCCGCTATCCACCATTACACATAACCTTAGACCATACTGTTAGGTGTATCGGGTCCCAGGGTCCGGCATCTGCTGCAATAACCATGTACAGAAGATCTGAAGCGCAACCATTCAATAAACCTCGAAACACCGCAGTTAATACATCCTGCTCCTCCTCCTCCGGGGATATATCGTGGATTTCATCAATGGCTCTAAATTTGACCCATAAACTGAAGGAATTTAAATGCTCCCGATGCTTGATATCGATGTATGCGAGCCCTTGTATACTCTCTTCTTCTCCTCAAGAGTGAGTATTCTCTCCGCTTGACGTACAAATCGGGGCGGAGCTAATGCCCGAGAAGCCTGAGTTCCATCTCAACTTCGTGGCTATCGGTGCCTTGGGTAGCAATCACCATCGTGGAGTTCTCATTAGAAAGAAACATCAGGCTTGAGAAGAAAAATTCAGACTTGACTTGAACTCAAATGAAAAATCGAACCGTGGGAACTTTCGAGGATTGCATGGTCTTGCTCTACAGTCAGTATATGAGTGAAAGTAAGATTTGTAGGAATTTGACCCAAAAGTGGCCGAGATAAGAGGTGCCCTCAAGATCGCCCGTTAGCATCAGATGAAGTGCATCAATGCAAATCAATGCAATATTGATGCAGTTCCTTGTTGGAAACGTCGATGCAAATTTGGATGCAGTGCAGTGCACTGTAGTGCAACTGATTACGTAAACTCCTGGTTAAAGATGAAGTGCATTGAAATGCATTGCAGTGCATTGCATTGCATCGAGTTGCACCGGGGACTGCATCGAGTTGCATTGGATTGCATTGAACTGCATCGATGTGCATCGAATTGCACTGAAAAAATGAATTGCATCCAATGACAAGGGGGAACCGGCATTCAAAAAGAATATATAGGGCCGTTTTTCTTTTTTCCGACTCGACCGCTGGACTAACTAACTAACGGAACGTTCCCACGCACCATATATGGTAATTTATTACGTGTTTAAGTTGCCGGTGAGTTACGAAATCGATGTAGACCATCTATATTGAGCCCGTTTCGACGTAGGACACTAATTGGAAGGCCGTATATCGAAAACCAACCTTCACAGAATTTTTTGATCTTTTGAGAATTACCATCTCTGTTACCACATATGGACATCGACTTCGGCAACAAGTGCAGATGGATAAACATGCCAGCTTGAGTGTATGCAACACTCAGAGACCCAAATTGACCTCCAGAGCATTGGTCAAATGGCGGTTCTAGGCCAAAAAGTGGTGGTTGAACTCTTTTTTTTTCCGGCCTGGCGGCCGGACTAACTAACCGGCCCTTAGTCGCCGGTTTGAATGCCGGTGCCCCCTTGTCCAATGACACCCAATGACATCGTATTTTAGTCCGATAAACACCGTCATAGTATCAATCGCTGCTCGCCAAATTCCACTCCCTGCCCTCCACACTTCGCAACTCGCATCATCGTGTCTCACAGGGTGGATGCGGTCTCCCTTTTGCTTTTGCTTTCTTGTACTTTTGCTCGCAGTTTACAGCCAATTGCAGTACCGAAGGCGCGAATCAAAATTTTCCAGTTTTGGGACATTTTCAAAGAATTCCCAATATCTCAGCCAGTTCTTCACCGATTCACTTGAAAGTTAGATAGATCTACTTGGCTAATTCATTCACAATTAGTGATAGAGAGGAATGTGTAAAAATATCGTGTATTACACATTTTCTGATTCCAGGCTGTTTTCGGACCGGAAGCCGCCTAGCATGCTGAGTCCGGGATGAGTGACTTCTTTTTCAATGCAAGGGGATTTTTGTGTTTTTCCTTCTCTTTCTGTGCAACCATGAATGATGAGAGAGCCTTAGTGTTGAGACAAATAAAAGGATTCAAGATACTGACTGTCACTACATCTGGAAATAAGGAACATCTGTGGAAGGTTTTGTGTCTGGGATACCATACTATGCCACGAGGGGCAAATATCCAGGCACATGATAACTGTGTGCCTTAAATGCATCTATGTCGCACATTGCTCACAGATGTTCATCCTCTGGACAAGGACAGTGTGACAGGTTAACAAGGCTTCTTTGTTACACAAAGAATGGACAAAGGGTACACAAAGGGCAGGCGAGATTTCCCCGATGCTGGGAATCCTGCCCTGCCCTTTGTCTATCCTTTATCTGTCCTTTGTCTAACAAAGAATGTTACTTGAACTGTGACACCGCTTTGTTCACTCCCTGACCATATGCGAGAAATGTGCGCAGAACATGCATTTAAGGCACACAACAATCATGTGCCTTAATCTTTGCCCCTCGTGTGCTGAAAGCCTGAATCCGAACACAAATCAGAAAGAACTGAGCATTCCTTGCTCATATCGATGACGGGAGCTCCAAATAACTTAAACCAGAACCAATTTGACCTCATCACCCCACCAGAGCCAATTTATCTGCCTCCTCCACTACCTCTTGAACATCTGATGCTTCATCCTTCTGCAAACGAGTGGTATGACCATGCAATGTGTGAAGATGGTCAAGAGTTTCCTAATGCCCCTCCTCCAGATCTATGAGCCTCGCATTAATTTCCGCGACATCTTTGGCCTGAAGAGATCGTTCGAACAACGGTTGAGCTGCTATCCGAAGTTCCGCTGCTTGAGTGGTCTCTCTATTTTTCTATTTTTCTGGGCAAGATTCCCAAGTTTCATCATACATTGTGCTCGACTACAATGGACATCCATGAAGGTGAACCCCTCTAATGCAACAGTAAGGAGACTGTGAGCTGAGGCTTCATCAACATCAAGGAATACCTGCCCAATGCAGAGCAATGCCTTGTAAGTTGCCAGTTTATTCCGAGATCTGTGTGCAAGACACAAGTAAACCACAGACCACTGTGCCAGTCCAGGAAAGCCGCCAGGCCATTTCTCAACATCGGCAAGTATTTCAAGGCAATTTGTCACAGCTTCCAAATGTTGTCCCCAATTTAATTTGAGGCACTCTTGCAATAGTGATCTTGCTGAGGTCGTATGCCCTTCCCTCAAGTCCAGGTCTGCCAAAATAATGTTACAGTCCACAATTGCCAAGGTGTATTTCAGATCACTGAAGATCTTCCGGGCCAGGTCCAAGTTTTTGTGTACGACCTCTTTGCTCGCTCCCATGGTAGCATCAATCATTGCAAGGTTGAACAGTACATCGGCATGGTATATAGAGCTTTGATCCATCTCAATATTTTGCAAGAGCTGCACTTGAATACCCCTAGCTGCAGGATACTCAGACTTCTCCATGTAACAAAGTGTCTGGGTATTTGCAATCATATGATGAAGAGGGCCACCCGTGATTCCACATAGACTGAGGATTTCTTGTGCCTTATCGAGTGCAATGATACTGTCTGTGTAGAAGCCAAGACAAACGAGGGCTCTGCCAATCACCTTCAATGCATATGCAGCATGGTATAGATTTACCACTTGGTGTGCAAGTCGGTGTGCAGACTTTGCCAGCACCAATGCCCGTGTAAAATGTCCCATTTTACACTCGAGATCAGCTATGAAAACCAATATTCCACACTGTTTACCACGACCCCCTGTCCCAACAGTCCGTGCTAGTGCAAGTGCTTTCTCGAGGAGTTGGAGCGCTTGAGAAGGTGATTGCAACACAACACTACTGACCGCTGCTGCTGTATAGAACCTGGCTGAGATATGCAAGCATCAGAACAGAAGAAAAGGAAGAGGGGAAGACCCACACTCGAGGAGGGGATCATGCAAGTATTGAAGCTCGAATAGGCCTTGAGAAAATAGTTCCTGATGAGTGACAGTTGGCTCAAACACTTGGATACGTTCAATAATACAGATCACTTTCAGCCGGTGATCATCAATGTTATCTGGAATTCTGTTCAACAAAGGTATTCTTCCTGCTCTTGTCATTCGGTAGAAGATGGACAGGGAAAGTATGCACTGGACATTGAGAGGAAGGTCCAGTGAATCAGGGTGCAATCCATGGTGTAAAATCTCCTCCAAATTGGCAAGATTGGATGTGATCTGGGTGAGAGTATTTTTCATCCTGAGATCCTTGTGCTTTTCAAAGAAGAGCAGGAGGTCTCGGAAATACCTCCGAATGGACTGTGCAAGGGCTTGTGAAGGAGGCGAAAATTGCTGAATGTGCTCCCGGATGGGGACAAGTGACCGGAGTCGAGCTTTTGTGTCTTTGTATGCCAATGAGGTAGCAAGCAGTACAGATTTGCATGAGAGGATGTCACTGATTGGAGGATTGCTTTGAGTAAGTTCAATATCTGAGAGCCCATCTGGCAGAATTGAAAGGAGGCTGAGCAACTCTCTAGCTCCAGGTGTGATGCGTGGACTTGAACAAGACATTGCAATTGAGGTGTTCAGATTGGAAGTCCTATCATAGCCGGTGGAGAGCGTGGCAGTCTTTTCTGCTCTCCAACGAGTCAAAACATTGGTCAGACCCTCATAGTCCACCAAATGGGCCATGAGGTCCACTGCAATGGGCATATTCTCTGTGAATCCGAGGAGTTGGGCCTTTTCGTCGCTAGGATATGGATCATCGGTTATCTCTTCAAATATCTGCTGAGCAGCCTGATTTGACAATGGTTGCAGCGGCTGCAAAAATGGCCGTGTCCAACGAACCTTTTCTGGCCTCTCTGAACCTCGCATGGTGATCTTGTGTTCACTTAATGAAATGAAATCATAAGTTTAATGGAAACTCACAATCAATGCAAGGTGTTCCACATCAGTCAGAAGGGAAAGAAAATCTTCAACTCCGGCACGGGACAGCTTCGGCTCCCATGGGGTTTCCAAATTATCCAACACGAGGAGGCAAGAGCCTGCTTGCCGAGTGAAGTATTGAACCACAGGTCTGGTAAGGTTTCGACCTGGCTCCAATCCAAGGTGCAGACCAACCAGACCAGCTAGTTCAATCACAGTAGTTGCAGCCTCTGCATTAACAAAGAATCGATTTGGAAATTGAGCAAGAGTGTCGGGGTGATGAAGAGCAGCTCTTGCAAGGGCTGTTTTCCCCATACCTCCGCCTCCAAGGATGGCGATTCTCGGTGCATCTTGGGCCAAGGCCTCCATGATTTCTGTCAATTCACAATCACGCCCATGGAATATCTTGGGTTTAGAAGGCAGCATTGAGAAAGAGTTTGAGCTGCACAATAGTGTAAATAGAAGGAGATCAACAAAGAACATAATCGCACCTGGTAGGAGAACTATTCCCTTTGTTATAAGACACCTGGTTCAGAATTAATTCATGCTAATTCATGCTAACTCCAAAGAACAAAGCTCTTCACCAGTAAGGACTGCTCTGAGACTGAATCATTGGAAAGGGTTGAAATTATCCCAATTAATCTCTCGTTCATTACTTCTGCTTCCTTTTGGACCTCGATCATATTATTCAACAGCGCGAATCCCGTCTGACCCTGAATGGTGTAGTTGGCCTTTGGGGCAGGTGTGATGGAAAAATAGATCACACCTTGAAAGTGTTTATGGCCCCATTTAATCCAACTTGGCAATCTTTGAGCAATCCGTTGATTTCAGCTTCTGTTTGATCTTGTTTCCATCTTGTTGTATCCCAATAAATGTGTGTATTCTGTGCAGTGTTCTGGGTGGGAATTATCTCAGCAGGTATCCCTTATTGTTGTGTTTCATTCAACATACTCCGTGAACTGTGCAATGTCTTCAAGAACTACCGGGGGTAGAGACCCAACAGTCTCTGACTTCAAGTGGAGATGGATAAGCGGGTATAGGACTTGGTGGATGCTTTCAAGTAGCTGAAAGCATTCATTCTTGTTTCTCTTGATGTTCTGTATTCTTTGGTCAGTTATTACAATCATTATATTGACTGAGAATGTACCTGCACTCCAGCAATCAGAGCTTGAACTGTCTTGGCAATTGCTTGAATGAAGGGTGGTCCAAAGGCATCATTAAGCCCCTCGAGTAATGTCAACGCAGGGGTGAGGCACGCTGTGAGATTGTGTATGCGAGCTTCGGTGACAGTATCTTGGCGAGGCATCTCGGAAGGGAGAGGCATCAACTTGCTCCTGGGGCTTATATAGGGTATGCAATGCGGTCCTCCATCCAGCATCACAGATGGCTTCGCCGGAGTTGAGATTGGCCCGCTGATTGTTGCGATGCTCGCTGTTTGCCGCTCGTTTAATTGCATTGCAGTCATGTAGGACCTCTGATACTAGGGTTTGAGGCCAGGTCCGGTGTATCGGACAAAAATCTGGGATTTTGGCTCTCAAACCCAGGTCCAAACCGGACAAAAATTTCAGAATTCAGACCAAGTCCCGCCTAAATTATCAACCAGAATTACCTCAAATGGCCTGTATTGACTCGAATTTACAAGTACACACCGAAAACCCGGCAAAAACGTGCGGTGCGAGGAAATTTTGTAGTTTTGAGGCCGTGAGAATGCAAAATTGCCGTTTTCGGACGGCTACGGCAGGCCAGACAAAAACTGGGAAGTCTCTTGGAAGTCTCACTAAAATCTGTCCGGACAAAAATGCCTGGATTCCGTTTTTTTGGGACCTGGTCTTGAACTCTATTATCAGAGGTCCTAGTCGTGTTCAAAGCAAATAAACATGGACTAAAATGATCCGTAAAACGCCAGAGAGCGCAGAAGCCAGTCAAAAGCGAGCCAGGCGAAACACAACAAAAGCACTGCTATACCGCGACGCCGTAACGGTGAGCCTAGGTACGCCGCCGCAGCCACCAAAAGATGATGAGTCGGCACCAGCATTTTTCAACAGGAAGAGAAACAAAATAAAAAGACACGGGCGAGTGTCAAGGTGTTGATGAGCATGGTCCGGCGCTGTCCACGGAATCACGTCAAAACGTTGATTGACACATGTGGCGATGCGACATCGGAACTCCCCGAACTGCTACCTCCGACACCACGACTCACGTATCCTCGACAAATAGTCCCCGCCTTCCCTGCGCGCCACCTCCCCTGGACTCATATTTCTCCCCTGGAAACTCCCCTCAACTTATCCTTTTCTTTACCATTTTCCGGTTTCAACACACACTCGCGCAGCCCTACCAATTCAATGTGTAATTTTGGCTCCTTCTCCCCGTCCGCACCACAGCTTCCAGGTCCCCGCTACCACGACATTCAACATGTTCAAATTTTAATTACTTCCTGTTTTATTTATCTCTGACCAACCCTAGTACTCTATAAAATGTAGGTAGCTCTACTAGTGAAAACAACGAAGATTTCCCCTCTTCAGCTCGTATTTGAACTTCACTCTCGCCCCCGCTCTTGCCCTCGTACTCGCCCTCGTGCCCTTCGTCGTCCTCTATACCTCTCATCGCCCTCGAGCAGTCTTCGTCGTCACTGCCCTTTCTTGCACTGTTACAACGTCCTGCGGACGAGTCCTGAACCTTTGCTGGATACCCTCGCACATCACACACCTTCTACGGCCCTCAGAGCGGTCATACCCCCACATTTCACTCCCCTTTTATTTGTTTTAGCTCCGCTCACAGCCGCGCCGTAGGCATATCAGTGTGCGCACTCAACATTAAGTAAAGGTAGAGCCTTGTTCCATATGGGAGGATTTTACTTTACCGGGTGTGTAGGCCAACGTCGGGCCAGCGTTGCAAAAACAAGAAAAAGCTCGACGCAAAAAACGCGAGCCAGAACACAACTATACACATTTTATTTCACTTCATTGTTGAATGCCCCACCCCGGGGGGTCAAAAGGCCGTAGGTACGTGCACACGAGTCTTCGTATCTACGAGGGTCGTATCCTACAGGGTTCGTATGGCAAGGGTCGTATCGAGTTGTACGAGTCGAGGAGAAGTGGGAGGTATCAAAGCTCAAAGGGAAGTACGTCGTACGTGGTAGTAAGTATCATCGACAAGGGCCAAGAAGAAAGACAGAAGTGTGTGTCTGGCTACAGCACATACGTGTGATTCGAGATTCAGTCGGATTGTAGCGAGACGGGTAGGTACGAGGATGCGGGGGCGGGGCAATGCAGCTAAAGAAGAACTAACAAAAAGGACGATACAGATGGGTCGGGGGCACATAGCTGTAACTTGTTTACTCTTCTTTCTGGCACGCTCGACTACTCCGGCCTCCCATTCCCATTCCCGTGTGCACCATCGCCGCGCGACGCAGGCCGCGGGCTCGCTTCGTTGGCCTCGATAGTAGGTGCACCGGGATTGGCGTCCCGGGGTGCGGTGCAGTCCCATTCGCACCAGACGCACCTGGCGCACCATTTTGCACATCGGCGGCAACCTCCCCCGCGTGCCCACAAACTGTTAGATACACTAGCTCAATCCAATTGAGGTTTTCGTCCCCGAGGAACTAAGGCTGTCCTCCTCGTTTACTTGGTCTTGAGACCACTGCTCCACCGCACGGTGATCTCCGACCAAGCGCATGCACAAAACGAGTTCTTTTTTTGGTCAAGCAATGAAGCTTTCAGTCACCAATCATATCAGGATCATCAAATATAAATTCTGTGCAGTCTAAAAGTGCCCAATACAGGAAATACAGTAATCCCGACGAATTGAGGCTCCGGCGCGAAGGCCAGTTCGAAATCCTCACATGCATATGACCGCATCGGCGGAGGATTTTTTTTGTAAACAGTCCGTTAGCCGCCGCCAAATTGCCTCGGAAATGGGACCACTCGCTAGATTTCAGCGCGAACACACACGCGTTAGCGAGAGGAAAATTCGGACATTTTGGCCACGCAGGGCTATTTTGGGCGAAAAAAATAGGCCTGTTGCGAACTGACATTTTGACCCAAAAAAAATCAAGCCTTCCCACCCATTATCAGGGGTCCTGGTACTTCTCGTGCTCTGCCTACGGCAACATGTTTACACTTCCGTGATAGCAGGCTGGTTACGAGCCCACAATAGAACCGCAGATTCTAGATATGAGAGCCCCATGGAGTGAGCGGGATAGACGAAACGGGGACCATACATAACACTGATCAGCCATTCGACATTTTGATTGTGGCATTTCCAAGGCATTTGACGTGTTTTTTGGCGTTTCGGTATTGTTCACCAAAATTGAATCGCATTTTGTTGGGTGGTGGGACAAGGTTCATGGCCAAAATGTTGTGTAGTGGTACGGAGGGTGGTGGAGGTACTTATGAAGTGAAATGGTCTCTCAATCGATCCGCGTTCCGGAGTAATTGAATGATCTTATCTTGGCGTTGTGAGATTTGCGGCGAAAATTGACCGCATTGTCCATTGTGACGTTTTCGCGCATTTTCAAGGCCCGACACATTCAGTTCACCCCCGACACATTCAACCCAAACCCGACACATTCAACCAAGCTCATTATCCTGAACGGATGAGCTCTAATCACGGCCCGATACCAATGGCGGTGGGGTAAAATGATTAAATAAGGAGGAATAAAAGAGGGTGTCCAGGTGGTCGTAGATCACTACACCCTCTGTCAAGTTAACCGACTACATGCAATCCATTTGCAGGTATCCAGGGACCTCGCTGGACCTCGTGGATACCTAAACTGTCTGCCATTTGTCAGTGAGTGTATGTACCTAAGCCCAGCCGCAGTGAATGACGCAATCGCGAACACCGTGACCCCCGGTGGCCGTTTGGTCCGGGTACGCCAGCTTTGAATTGAGACGGATCTTCGGGCTTGGACGGCGAACCTCAGTAATCATATATATTCCCACGGTTGGCTGTACGAAGAAGCTTCGTTTCGGTAGCGCGTACGCGGACAGCGATAGGCATACGCGTCGTGTCGATAGAATCCAATTCTTACCAAGACCTCAGTAAAAATCTGTCTCCGGGATAAATCAGCGCCCACCACATACGGAGTTTGTTACTTCACACGGCGAGCGTATATAAGCTGCACGACCTGGAGTCTAGAGGCAAGAAGCATGACTTTCCCTCAGCTATTCGACGCTTTTGTTCCTAGTAACGGTCCCGCCTTTCTCGCGGCATCGAACCTCACACCTACATATGTGCCGTTCGAAACTCTCCGCGCTGTCATAATCGACCCCGCTGCGCAGGCGGAAACCTTCGCATACACCAAAAGGCTCACACCGCCCGGTTTGTTCAACCATGTTATTCGGTCCTTCTACTTTGCACTCGCCCTCCTCTACACCGCTTTCCCCTCCGGAACTCCTGGGGTTGCCCAGATCAGGTTCGACGAACTGGCGCTCCGGGTCTATCATACCACGTTACTGCACGACCTTGGCCTTTCTAACGCCACGGTGGCTGTCACCCACCCCTCACATGCAATGACCTTCGAGCTGCACGGCGCCTTTATGGTGTACGAGCACTTGCTTGCCGCTGCCCCCAAGCTCGACCCATTTCAGGTTGGCGATATCGTGGAAAGCATCGTGCTCCATACCTCGCAGTGGTCGTCCGGCAATTCCTCCGCCACCCAGATACTCACGTCGCTCAGCACCCTGTTCGATGTCGGAGGGTTCAACGGGACTGGGATCGCGGGGTTGGATTACAAACAATTGTTCAACCCTAAGACTGTCGCAGAGATCGAACAGGCCTACCCTCGTGGCGATTTGTATAACGCCGCAATCCCTCTGATTGAGCAAGAATTCGCGGAGAAGCCCAACTGTTTGTTATCGCACTATCCCGGTGGAGTGAGTGTCCTGTCAGTGCACTGTAATATTCCCGCTAACGATTTATTGAAGTTCGACGCCTTCGCGAAGGATTTGCGGGTGGGACCGATTGTACCCGGAGATTCTCGCCGTCGAAATGTCGCTTCCAAGAAGGATCCGCATTTGCATTACTTGGAGTAGATTTGGAGTAGATGCGACGGGTCATCGGTTGACGTTCCTCGGGTTTTGAGTCCATATGCCTCGAAGATAGTCATTTAGTTCAAGCATGTCTCTTGTTGCTCGAGTTTTACCGGTGAAATCATTGAGATCGTGTTCAACATCATAGTTTGACCTCATTGGTGGAGACGCCCGTCGAGAGGGTGCATACACTTGGTTTTAAACGCTTCACAATCCCAATGACCGCTGAAATAAACCAAATTGAAGGGCCATCCCTACGTTGAACAAATACGCCAGGTCTTCGTTCAAGTTGGGAATCTCCAGAAGATCGGCATATGAAGTCTGGTCTTCACCTTCAGCGCTGTTTGCGCAGTGCTTTCGCAGGTGGTCTTTTAAGCGGCCCATGTGGTCAATATCCCACTGTTCCGTGAAGAAACCTTCAGGCGTAGAGTCTTCGGTTCCCGGCGGATTAGATTTCCCAAAATCTTATTGATGCCGTGTTGGGTTGCGTCGAACGAGGCAGTAGAATATCTGGTGGATCCAGCCGTTTCTCGAAGACCTCTTTGAAGCCGTGGCAGAGATAGGGGCCGGTTTCGGATCGGCCAGTTTCTTGTATTCCAACTGTGGATAGAAACTATCTGAGTGGAATCAAGTAGGTGGGGAGAAGATAAAGTAATAAATGAGGGCGGGGCAGCAGAGGACGAGATCATGATCTATTTTGTGTGGGTGGGGGAAGAATACGTAAAGGCGACGACGCCGGCGGTAATGAGTAGTGTAAAAAGGGGAGGCGCCGCCGGCGCGAGGAGGAAAGAAGGTGGGTGGGACGACATCAAGGGAAAGAAATTGAAAGAGAAAAGGGAATGGGGATGAGGTGCCTCTACGCAAAAACCGCCGGACGCGCTACGCAAATCTCGTACCCAGCGTGGGGAGAGCTATTCCAAGTGGCTATGAACCAATGTGCCACGGAGTCGGCCTCGAACGTGAGGACAGCGGTGTCCTCGTCGCCGCCCTTGTGCGAGGAGAAGGGCGCGTTGCTGAGGATGAGGTTGGGGGGTTTTGGGGGTGCGCCTTCTCCCAGTCCATAGGACCAAAGAGCACCTCATGCGCGGGGTCGACGTGGACGCGCGGGGGGTTGGACGATTGGGGCGCACGAGGGAGCGGTGCTGGCACGGTGGGCAGAGGCGGGGCAAAGCGGGGAGCGGCGAGAGCAGGGGGAGGGGGCGCAGTGGGGAGGGAGAAAGGGGGCGGCATGAGGAGGTCGGGTGCGAGATGCGTGCGCTTGGCGGGCTCTTCGACGGCGTCGTCCTCACGCGCACGCTTCGAGTCAGCGTGGAGGAGGGCGGTGTTCGCGGCGGAGGGAGCAGGTGTTCGCGGCGGAGGGAGCAGGTGGCGCGGAGCACGAGAGGGCGCTGATGCGGTCGAGGATGGCCTTGAGGGTAGCATCGTGCGAGTCGAGCGTCGCCGGGACCGCGGTTACGGCGGCGGCGGTAGACTCGAGCTTGAGGACTGTCCTCAGAGGACATCGTCGAGGGATGTAGTCGACCTTCTTCAAGAGCGGGTGGAGGGAGGCTTGGAGGGAGGGACCAGCAGCGGCAGAGGCCGGAGCCTTGGTAGTAGTTTTGGCCTTGGCCTGACCCTTGGTGGCCCGGGCGCGAAAACTCTTCGAGGTCGACCTCGAGATCATCATTCTCAATAGGGGAGGGATCAGCGTGATCGCCGGTGTATATCCGACATGCATCATATCATTGCATGACGACATTGTGTACTACTATCCATGATCCCCACTGATCCGTAACTGGTCCGCACACCCTGCCATGCACGCTGTGCCACAGCTTGCATGGTTATTGTGATAAAAGCAACGTCACGGCTAACCTGATGTCGGCCTTCGACTTACCCCCCCACTGACGATCCCGGATGGCCGACTCGGACGGGCAAGGATCAAGGCACACGATTGTCGTGTGCCTTAAATGCAGTTATCTCGCACATTCCTCGCCAATATTGATTCACTAGACAAAGATAGTGTGACAGTTGAACAAGGCCTCTTTGTGACACAAAGAAGGGACAAAGACCAGATAAAGGGCAGGCAAGATTCCCAGGGTGCCGGGAATTCCTGCCTGCCCTTTGTCTGCTCTTTGTCTGTCCTTTGTCTAACAATGAACAGTAGTTGGACTGTGACCATTGCTTTGTGAACACTGTGACTGTCGGCGAGGAATGTGCATCAAATGTGCATTTAAGGCACACAATTATCGTGTGCCTGGGTTTTTGCCGGCCGTGTGAACAGTCCTTCTTCCCATCGAATCCAGGCATTGCCCGCCTGCTCAGGGGCAACTAGTAAGCCTCCCGCCTTATCGAGATGAATGGCGCCAGCTGAAGCCCAGCACTTATATAGCAATGCCGCCATTGCCATCCAGTGCCTCTCGAAAAGAGTCAATCCTTTGGCCTCGCCGCGGCGCCGCCGAGCATTCACAGCCCTCTCTCGCGCTTTTAAAGTTCCCAGCTCGATTCTTCCTCTGGATCCTTCCCTCTAGTCTAGCCACAATCTCGCCCGCTCTGTCTCCGTCTCACTGTAGAGAGTTCGCGCAGTCGGATCAAGTGTGCCTAAACACTCGGTCTGAGTGTATCGGCACACTTGATCTGACTGCTATGGAACACTTGGATTAAGTGTGTAGAGGCAGTCGATCCGACTGCATTTCGGCCATCTTGGCAGTCAGTCCGACTGCCTCTACACACTTGGATTGAGTGTTTCCAGGTAGTTGGATTGACTGTATACTGACACTTGATTTAGCTGCATATATCACTCAGTTTGTACCCATAAATCTGTACTATTGCGCTATATATTACATGGACTATTAGATTATACTCCCAATCCATTATCCTACCAGTCGAATCAAGCCCTGGTTTCAAAGTAGAAGTCAACAGTTGATAACCTGAGTCCAAAAGCATCACATACCGTTCTCGACGCCACCGAAATGAATCGACCTTGAGTGAAATAAGGGAAAGTCAATAAAGCGACTTGTGGTGCACGAACCTTGGATCTATCCGTTCAATCGGGCGCTGATGCTGCTGAGGGAGCATACTGAAAATAAATCAAGGAAAATTCATCTGCAAATGATATGAAAAGTTAGTGCAAGGAAATGCGCAAATCTGAGACGAAGAGAAACTTAACACAACTTTGCGTCGTTTGAATATTAACCAAGGTGTGAAGGCGCAGTGGGGTCATGTAGCTGTGCCGTCAAGTACACAGTCGCGTCGTCCAAGGAACGTCAAAACCGTATCGATTTCAACAGAGCCAGATGTCGAGGTATTGTAGCGACCCCAGAAAAAAAAAAGGGGGGGGGGGACGAAAGCAAGGAGAATGATCAGCGTCGTGTACTTCGCTGAATGAGGATGAAGACACAACACACCTCTGACCCATCTCGTCCGCCACATATCACGAGGGAAAGATTGAAGTCGGTAACAGAAATTGAGGTAGGTGAAAAAAGGAAGGAGGAGTGCGCGAAAATGACCAGAGTAGGAAGATAAAGGAACATAAAAGCAAGTAAACAACCAAACCAACAAACGCAACAAGGAAAAGAAAAAGATGGGGCGCGGTGGGATGCGAAGGAAGGGGGAAAAAACGCCTTATCCACCGCCAGCCCGATCTGCGCCCCCGCGGCGCTCGACGTTTGAGCCGGCACGTCCTAGTTTTGGGTTCGCGGCCGGCTCTAGAGGAAAAAAAAGGAGTCAGCGCGCTGCATGGTACGCTGGCAGCGCGGACGGAACGCACCCCATGATTCCGGTTTCGGCCACGACGCGTCGTCTGACGCGACGCATCACTGCGTCGACGAGCACGGTCGAAGCGCGGGCACAAGAAAAAAAAGAAAGGCGCAGAGGCGTGCGGAGGTGCAGATAAAATGAACATAAATTCTCCCTTGCGCGTGGCGTGGACGCCCGAGGTGCTGCGGACGGGCGGCGTACCAACGCGAAACACGGACGATACATCGCATGGATAGTACCACGGCGTCCGCGTTATTCGCCCCCGCGTCGGGGAGATGGGGAAATGGGATGCCGCGCAAAAAAGGGAAAAAAAAAACAAAAAAAAAGAAGGGTACGTACCTTCTCTCCAATTCCTCTCACAAACCAACAGCAGCGCTCCCGCGTAGCGCAGCGTACACCGCGCGCGCGAGAGCAGGGTGTAGGGGGTGAGCGACACAAGAAAAGGGTGCGCGGTGTACACGCACCTCGAAACAGTCCCGCGCCCTCCCTTGGGCTATCTTCTCCGCCCGCAATTCCCTCCCCATCTCGTGCTCATTGCCCGCGCTCCCGGGGTTGGCGGCATCGAGTCGAATGCGGCGTCGGCGCGTGTGCTGTAAGTGGTGTCTGAGTAAGCAAAAATGGAGTGTCAGTAAAATTGTGCACGCACCGTAAATGAGTGAGCGCGCAAGTGAGGGCTAGGAATACAGGTAAGTTTGGCAGCGCGGAGGCCCAGACTGAAATTTTGGCGGCGTCAGTTTTTCAGAACGGACAAACTGGGCGCGGTGTCAGAATGGAGGGAAAGGAGCTGATATCCGTGCACTTGGTGATAGTGAACGAGTACGGTGCGTCGACGAGTACGGTGCATCGACGCGGTAGACTGTGGCGGAGGTGGGTTATGAGAAATAAATTAGAAAACAAGTTGAGGAGCCATACCCCAACGGGGCGCTCCATGGCCTCTCTGGGCCTCGAGGATGAGGACAGCGCAGGCCGAGATATGATCCTCGGTATGTACACTGCGTCGGGGTCGTTAGTCAGTGATTGTATGAGAGGGAGCGAGAAGGTCTCCGCACATGTCATGCGCCTGGCTGGCCACTTGAGTCTAAGTCGATCACCGACTGTGGTGCCCAAAGGTTTGAGAGGACAAGTAAAAGGAACGCACATTGTCCCTCTATGCCACTCGCGGGCGTATCTCAGCAGCCAAATTCGTCCAAAAAAATCAAGGCAAAGGAAACTCTCACCTGAGACGTGTAGCTCAACATTCCCAGGGCGTATTGTGTCTATGGGAGTGCGCTGGTCAGATTTGGAGCCCACAGAGGAGGTGTACCTCGACTTACGCGCCCTTCTTGGTGCAAACAGTAATTCGCCATTGATTCGTTTATTTTGCTTTATAGAGACTTGGAAAGCGCGCTGGACGTGTCTTAGGACCGTATGAGGCGATTGAGAGCCGAAGATTTGGCCTGGCGGCGGGGGACGCGCGCACAAGAGGTTAGAAGGTGGTGGGAAGAGGAGAGGAGCGGTGAAGCTTCCGAAAATAACAATGACAAACAACGCGTGCATTTGCGAGTTTGAGCTTCTTTACTGCACGATCCTTACCCACTCACGTCCACCATCTACATGCCCCTCTCTCCGTGCACGCTAGCTACCTCCTCGAGGCCTCCATACATTGTATAGTCACACATGGGCCCCAAGGGGCCCGCATTGACTTTAATGGAATTGAAATGAAATGAAATGAAAGCTTCGACTCAACTTCAACTACGCGTAAAAAAATATCCGGGAGCGTACAAATGTACTTGGGACTAATTCAAGACTAAAACGAAGGTTTTACGGCGTCGAAGACTGCCAGGAGCTACGGTGAGTAAACAGACTCGAGTCTCGTCGCCTTCACCAACCACGCTTGCCTGTCAACCTAAAATGCACATGCCTTTTAACCAAGAAATAAAGTGCAACCATGTCTTCCCGTGTTAGGTTTACTCAGCCATTTTATGCCATTTTATCGATCACAAGCAATCCTCCCGCATATTTTGGACGCTGTTTCTCTGCAGGTGAGACTCGATAAATCAGACACGTAGCTTTCCTCAGGGTGGTCTGTCCTCTCAATAATCGCAGTCGATTCCCATGTAGTTCTTGACAACACTGGCACAAATCTATCATGTGCCACGATAAAACCTATTCCGCTTGACGTACAAATTACATACCGAGACGATACAACTATCAAGAGGCCTTTCGTAACCATCCGTCGAGTGATGCACGCCAACCTTTTTTTGAACGAACTCATTCATTTCCTCCAGAGGGCCAAAGAATGAGCACGGAATAGCGAGCGATATAAAGTATTATTTTTACCGTATTGTCCCGTGCACAATTTACACTTACAAGTTTGAATCGGTTCGACACACCGAAAGAACAGAAAAATGACGGATCATTCTAGAGCGGGTCGCGATATAATCAGCTTGATATAAAATCCTGCAAGAAAGTCATGAGTTCTTCCGGACGATTCCAAGGTCCTGCTTCCAATCAGTGTCTTCAACATTTTGCGGTTCTGAACGACCAACGACCTCTTTCATGCTACCAAAAGAAAATCAGAAGACGTCGGTGACTCACTTGAAGCCATCATCGTACGAGTTTCCCACATCTACGGAGAGGAGCCTTCGTTTCGCGCACAATGCTATAGCACAGGGAGGCGGAAATCAGTCCAGAAACCTCACTTGGACCCACAAAGCCCCAGTAAGGGTCGACATCAACGGTGAATGGATGTCGATAGCGCGATATGACACACCGCCATCCCCAGGGTTCCACCTGCAAGATAACGGCGACTGGCGCCGGGGCTACACACCGAGATGTCGGCTTCACAGGCGAACGCACGATCATAGTCAATAATAACAAAATTACCTGTACAGTGATGAGACTTCAACGAAGTTTCATTTTAATGGCAGTCCAAGTCCTACGCAGGACGACGCGGCAACTGTCCAAATTGTGTCAGTTACATCGACCAATATTTATGAAGAGCTTGGTATCAAGCAGCGACTTGCATGCACCATGTGCCACTAAAGCCTTTGTGGGC
Source organism: Mycena alexandri (assembly GCA_029233265.1). NCBI lineage: Eukaryota > Fungi > Basidiomycota > Agaricomycetes > Agaricales > Mycenaceae > Mycena > Mycena alexandri. The sequence goes on along the minus strand of JARJCM010000127.1, from coordinate 72,526 downwards.
AGTTTGCTGCGGTTACGGAGATCGGAGATCCTTTGGGCATTTTCGGGAACGGCGAGAGTCACAGCAACTCGAGGAAGAACCTTGCACGTTTCCGTGATGGCGCGAGAGGAGGGTCATTCCTAGTCTGCGGAGACAGCGCCATCACGGTACGTCGAGTACTCCGGACCCGGAGGCGATAGTATGGATGCTTGCCAGTCGCACATACTGCTCATCGTACACTAGCGAGGCCTGGGCAGAGGGGTTGTTGTGTTCCGGCCAGGCTTATAATGACTGGGTGCTAGGTTAGCGCGCCCAAAGGTGAACTTTGCATTGATGACCGGTCTTCGCATTTGGTCTTTGTGAAGTTGAAAAAGACATGCTCCAGTGGTGACGGGGAGTGCGGGAGGACATTGATTTGCATTCTGTGATTCCCAGACATTTTATACGACCATGGCGTCCGGTTCGCAGGGATTAGGCTACCACGACGAGAAATTTGCGAGAAATCACCAAAAAACGGCGAAAGACAGATTTCAGAGGAATAACCAGACGCAAAGAGAGATTAGAAGCCGAGATGAGACAGGTAGAGAAACCAGAGGTAAGGAGTGTTGGAATTTGGTTGGAATTTGGAGGATTAGCGGCCGTGCTTGCGTCGGATCAAACGTTGATAGCTTCCGCGTCAACCAAACACAAACCAGTGATAAATTTCAGCTTCTGGGTAGTCAATTTGGCCGTGGGAAGTGGGAGAAGAAAGTTTGAAAAAGCAGTCAAATTGACTGCACTTGGGCCAACTGCTTTGGACACAGTTGAACTGAGTGTGCCAAAAAGCAGTCAAATATAATGCAGTCGGATCAAATGTCCGAAAAATAAATCAATTGCTTACACACTTGATCTGACTGCGCTTACTCTCTACAGTGGTCTCCGACATCGGCTTGCACAACGCGATTCGCCTTCGCCCTCCCATCTTCACCTCATTCTTGCGTGTTGGTCCGTTCATCTGGCGTCTTTTCTCTCCCCTGGCCGACATTAACCCTGCCAATGCCACTGCGTTGGCCGTCTTCGTGCAGGAACTGAATGGATGGATGGGTGGATGGATGGGGAATGGATGGATACTCCGGTGCGTTCTCATCCTCTTTTTCCCCGCCTCTCTCCGACCCCTTCCTTTCATCCTCCTCCCTCCCCTACCCCTTTTCTTCCCACACATCGTGCGGCGTCGGTAACCCTGCGTCTGCATTACCGCGGCGTCTAGAACTGCACGGTTTTCCACCGCCTTCTTTCGCGCCTGCGTGCACCGTCGCTACAGTCGAACAAAGTTGCAGCGTGTCGCTCGGCGCGTCCATCACTGGCTCAAGACTACATGCACAGCATTGCGCGCACAACTTCGTTCGCCCTTTCTGCCCCGGAATAACCCTAACCCTTTCTCTAGATCTGCAGCTTTCTCTGCCCTCTCCGCCGCAGTTATCGCCATGGTCTCGATGCCAATTGCCGCTCCCGACCTTTACTCGCCGCCATCAATCACAGCGTCGCTTCTCTCAATCCTTCGACCTCGCGCCCGGCCCTCGGTGCCCTCTCTTTCGACGTCCCTTCCCTCCTGTCTATGTACGATCTCTACCCCGACCCTCTGTCTCCGTCATAGAGCACAATTCGGCTCGTCTTCCTCCCTCGTCTTGAATCGTCCTCCGCGCCTGCCGTGTCGCCTACCTGACCATCGACAACACATCGTATTCGTGATACGGGGGCGCCCAGATTCCTGGCGCGCCCCGGGTCCAGGGTAACATACATTCCATTGTCACGCCGGAGAGTTCTTTATTTACGGTCTTCCTTCAGATTCTATGTTGAACGTGCTGCAGGGAGGTCCTGACGCTATCGTTGGTCAAGATCTGCTCCCTAACTCTGTTGAAATGGCTCCCGGTTATCGATATGTCGCACGTTTTGAATAGGATCTTAAATTTTGATGTGTGGCGAAGCTAGGAAGAATGGGGCACCTACCTGGCAAGCTTGGATGGATCGAACTATGGCACTTGAATCCAGGAAGAGTTGGTTGGAGCGTTCAAAACTCGTATGACTTCCCTGGCATCGAGCCGCACACTCTGCACTAAACGGGCCAATGACTCCGCAAGTGGAAACACATAACTCCATTATCATCCATAGCAAATGTATATGCGGCTATTTATTCTGCGAGCACTACTCAATTCAAGAATTCCTTCTGGCGCCAATAATGCATCCAGCGTTGCACATCTTGCTCGCGCAGCGGCTTCAACAACCTCATGCTTTCACTCGCTGCCTGCGCTTTCGCCGTAGAGAACTCAACGCTTACCGCACCAGCCACCATCGCCTTGAAAAACGCAAGTAACTTGATAGCAGGCTGTAGAAATTTTAGAAAGGGTAAGTAATTGGAGTTCGGAGGAATTCTTACGATATTCTCGATGTCCTTCGCCGTTGCACCAACTGAGCGATCCTGAAGCCGTTGAACCCAGCTGGCGAACGGGATCAACGGGAGTTCGCCGGCCATGGTCGACATGACGGCGTCCCACGCAATCGGCCTTGGATGAACCAGGTTGAGTGCAAACGCGGGTTTCTCTGCGCTCAGTGCGACGTCAATGATAGCCTCCGCAATCGCCTCAGGAGGGAGCCAGGAGACGACGCCGGATGCATCGGAAGGAAAGCTACCCAGCGCTATGCTGGATTTAACGATGGCGGGCACCCAGTCAGTGGTGGACCACGCTCCATTGCTCGAGGACCCGGTGATCTGGCCAATTCTGAACGAGGTTGCCTCGAGCCCGGATGCTGCTAAAATCTGGGAATCAATTAGCGCAAGATCCATCGTAGAAACAAACGGTTTACCCGTTCTGAGACGTATTTGCTCTCACTGTATCCACTTCCAATGGCTGCATCAGCAGTAGGCTGCAACTCCTCCGGGAACTGTCCGCGGTTTGGATCCCAGCCCATGCCAGTACCGATTGAAGAGGTGAACATGAATCTGACCCCGGAGTTATTGGCCCCCTGGCGCGCCAAATCGATCAGGTTTCGAGTCCCTTTCACATGCGGCTCGAACGAGGACAAGCTTTTGTTAAAGTCGAGCATCCATGCGTTGTGAATGATGACCGTAATTGTATCGCGAACTGTGGCGAAGGTAAGGCTGGCGAAACATAGGAAAAGAATGTGGTTGAAAAATCACCTCCGTCCAAACGTCGAACGGTAGTCCCAAGTTCTGACTAGTTGCGTCACCCTCGAGGTACACCAGCTTGTCAGACGAAAGTAATTCGGCGTCCAAACCGCGATCGAGGAAGGCCGCTTTCTGTCGCTCAGCGAGTGGAACTTTGCCCCTTCTGTTGAAGGCGTAGACACGTCGGACGGACGCAAGGTTGAGCAAGATCTGGAGGAGGTGCGTCCCGAGGCCACCAGTCGAGCCTGTGAGGAAGATGACCGCTCCAATAAACGCCGCCTTCGTTTCCCTTTGCACGATGCCCGCGTTAAATCCTTCGCTGTACTTGGCGATCATTTCCTCGATGATAGCGCTCTTTCCTTCGTCTGTACCATTTCCATCGCCATTCACCAATGCTGAAATTGCCTTCGCGAGCTCCCCGACAGATGGGTGGTTATAGACAAAATTCTGCGGAATATTGTTTGCTCCCTTTTTTGCCTTTTCGTCGGTCGAGTTGTGCAAACCGCCAACGATTCGGTGCCGCAGGAAGGTCGCGTTCAAGCTATCAAACCCCTGTTCGAACAGATCGGAGTCGTCACGCAGGTCCCTGTCCGCGACTAAGCTCGCCTGGGTTTGGAGCCACGGTTGGAGATCTCGTGGTGTCCACGACAAAGGGGGCTCGACGTCGCTGGCTGCATCTCCGCTGGCTTCGATGGTGAAGTAGCTATAAATGAATTAGGTATCAAGTAGGACTTGTAAGAGCAGATGCCTACAGGTCCTCGATGTCTTTTTGGTACAAGGCGACCGTGGCCTTCTTGACGATGGTTTTCTTCGGCGTACGAATCATCGGCCGTTCCGCGTCAGTCACCAGAATCATCTCCTTGTAAATTCGCGCAAAGGCAGGGGCAGTCTGTTGCGAGGGCCAAGTTAGCTGTGGCGGATGTTACAATTCAAACCCACCTCGTTAGCTTCTTCTACAACTGGCCTACACAAAGTTATTAAAACTATATTTTAGCCGAAAGGACAGTTCATCGATATTACCAGATCAAATTCCGAAAGTTCGCTAGCTGCTGTCCATCTACCGGATCCAGCGTATGTTGTGTGTTGGACTCGACAAGGACCCCAACCTGGTTGCGTTCACGGCCGAACATAACCGCACCCTTGATGAGAGGACTGGCCATCATGATGTTCTCCATCGGACCTGGGACAGTCTTCTCTCCGTTGGCCATGATGAGCACGTCGTCTAGTCGGCCGACACTTGACGCATGTGCGTGAGTTGATCTCCTTCCCCGAAAGCCTCAAAGAACACCCACATTCTGTACAAGTCGGGCTTCGTTGGGTGTCTTTCGAATAGGTCTTTGGTTGCATATCCCTTGACATCGGACAAATTTTCAACAGCCATTTGGTGTGTCTCGGGTACGCTCTAACGTGTTTGGATTAGGGTTAGGTAGATCAGATTAGTGGAAGGATCCAAGGTGAGTTACTAACCAAAAATTGGCATTCAAATGTTCCGTCTGCCTGAGGCATCCATCGAATCTTTGAACGATTGCTGAACCGAAACCAGGCCCATTCGCCGGCCGCGACTTCGGCGGGTTCTCTCTTAATAATGATCGGACCGCCAACTAGTGTTAAGCTCGTTAATATGCCTCACAAAACCGAGCTGTGCTCACATTCGGACCCTCCATAGCCCGGGACGACATTGATGCCTTGGCTGAATAAAAAGTCGCCAACACGGGGAGGAAGGGGTCCCCCGCCATACATCTTCACAATATTTATTAGCCCATGTTGGCGAGAGTACGCCGGCTGAAACTTACAAGTAAATTGAGCGTCTTGAGATATGCGATGTGTTCTGATGACTGCCACTCCACTAGGAATGCCGGGACGGCTGAGATACCTGTGGCTTTGGTTCTCCTCGCGTTCTCAAGCGCATTTTGAGGGGTGGGATTTACGGGAATAACATATTCGGTGGTCGTAGAGGCGAGAGGATAAATGCAGGCGGTCCCCCCCGCCAAAATGGGGTTGCACAACTGTACTAGCATACCATAACTATGGAAGGCGGGTAAGGCCCCGACAGCGTGGCGCGGGGATAGCTCTATCGTCTGTGCACAAAGCTCTGCGAAGAATGCATCAGAGATAGCACGGCATGAAGAAGGAAATGCCGACCCATGGCTGCGTATTGAATAAGAAATCTGTGGGTTAAGGGAATTGATTTCGGGAAACCGGTGCTACCTGAGGAAATAATGAGGGTGGGAATGGCTGAAGTGACTGGAACTCACCACTTGAGTGAACGTACATGGCAACTTCGTCGAGAGCGGTCCTCGTAGTTGGGCCAGGATAAGGCACAAAAGGATCCTCCGTCGTTTCGTGACCGAGATGGGGATATATATGACCGAGAAGAGGTATCTCCTCTATAAAGAGCTGGTATGGAGGGTTCTGCGTAGCCAAATATGTTGACAAAGCATCCATCGTCTTTGCCAGAGATCCTTTGGTCGTTAACATGCGATGAGACGAGGTGTTGTTGAGCAATTGGAATATGGCGGCGGTAGAGTTTCGGTGCGAAATTTGAAAGGGCTAATAAGTACTAGATATGAGCAAAAAGACTTTGCCGCGGCGGAAAACTAACTCACGACGATGCCAGCGATGATGCAGCCGGCGACAATGGTCTGATAAATCAAGACGTCCGTCAATGCAGTTATTGCCAGTACCTGCCTCTCCGGGCCACCGCGCTGGGGCCTGAGAATGTGAGCGACGCGGTGAGCCGCACGAGCAAACTCGAGGTGGGTTATTTCTGTGACATCGCTCTCCTCGTCCGCGAATACATATGCCGCACTGCTGTTTTCACGGGCAATATGCAGGTTGATGATCTCTTCGAGGTTGAGAGAGCAGTCTACGGGTGGTCGCATCGGGTTCGACATTTGGATTAGGGTGTCGGTTCGGTTGAGTTCGAGAGCGCCTTTATATCCTTTGATATTTATGAAGAGATCGGGGACCATTACCTCAACACTACATTCAACGACGAAGGATCCTGGCCGTGCATCAGATCAAGATCAAGTCATAAAGATAACCGCTCGTACTATTGGATGGTGGGTGCTTCTTCTGTGCGACGAGCGTGTGGATCCGATGTGCAGCGGGCAATTACAGGCCATGAACGACGTAATGGAGTCTACGAAGTCCTTGTCCGTCGCCCGGACGAGCTATTTGTCATAGTAAAAATCCGCGTGATTGCTTTGGGAGGAATTGAGCAGGCACAAGGAGGCATTGGGACGGAAAACAAAGGGACACAAGCTTAAGTGAGAACCGGCATTTTGATCCGAAATCAGTTTGCTACCGGCCTGGCCGGCACGTAGGCTGAACGCGTAATTGAACCTTGGTCGCTCGGCCAAGTTCCGCACGGCCAAGTTCCGCTGGGCGGTCTCGAACGGGCACGGTGTCAAATTTATGACGAGCAATCATCGATCATCGGCTTCTGTCATTGAATAGTTTGTAGGAAAAATTAAAATTGCCGAATCCGGGCAGATTCTGGCATAACAGGTCGCCTCAGGCCGTCAGGCCTCAGGTTTCACCGGCATGATAAGGGTCGAAAAATTCCTGACTCGGGCTTTTCGAGCCTGACCGACCATATCTGCCTGACAGACCTTATAAGCCCTGATCAGAGTATTCCGACACAAAAACGAAAAGTTCGACGTTCCAAGCTTGCAAGTATATCTGAGGTATGGCCCTGCCGGGCGGAGCCTGAATACGCTACACACGGTCATATTTCTATACGCCACACACGGTCATATTTCTAAAATAACTACATTCGACAAACATCTTGTATGAGAGCGTAGCATAAAGGTTATCCTGCCCTCGCCTTCGTCGATGCTGAGAGATCCGGGTTCCAATACATCCTGCAATCCAGCCCGGTAAACGACCGACCCACGGTCTTCCCCACGAACCGCCCGTGCTTCGGTCAGCGGATGCGAATCTGGAACGTTCCCCGGCACATGATGTGTTAGATAGACACGCTCACTTGAATGCATGGAAAAAATGAACCTATGCAGCTCACATCGCACAAGATGGACAACAACAACACGCAACGGGAGTCGGCGGAAGGTTTTGACGAACCGAAAGGTACGACTCCGATGTTCCTCCTGTGTAGAACTTCGGTCACCACGATATTCGTCGCGAGGATGCACTTGCGCGTTTTGCGCGGAGTCGGGGCGAAGGTGCGGTGCAGCTGCACGCCGGAGAGCGCCACGTACATGGGCACGGTGAGCACCTCGTCGTGGCCCGGGGGGGAGTTGGTGCGCAAACAGCTGGATGGCCTTTTCGAGCGACTCGATGTCCTCTTGCCCGGGGAGGAATATGAGGACGTCGCCCGGCGGCTGGTCGACGTGAATCTGGAAGAAGGTGCACATCTCTGCACCATTCCCATCAGTCGCTGTGCTTGTGAAAGACGGGCAGAAGAACACACCCTCGAGAAAGTCCACCGCGTCCGACTTGAAGAGGTTGTACGTGAGCTCAAACACGGGCCAAAGGTTGGGTGAAATGGCGCGGAGCTTGAAGGTGAGGCTGTCCACCAGCTCATACATGTTGTCGAAGAGGTCTAACGTTTCGTCATCAGCACAACGAACGACCTTCCCCAAGGGAAGACGCACCGAGGATCTTGTGCTTGAACGTGAACGTGATAACAGGGATGATAACCTCCTGCACCTGCGCCAAAATCTCCGGCGCGTTCTCAATGGATGTGATGATCTACACCCACATCCTTCCTCATCAGTCCTCCGTTCTCCTCCTTCGTAAATGGACAAAATAATGCACCGTCCCAATCGTCTTGGCAACCCCCATGGCAGCATACGTCTTGTCCTCGTCTGCATTAACCATAATCACCTCAATGCTCGTGTCCACGTCCGCATACGACTCCTCCGCAACCAAGCTCTCCTTGATGAGGCGCAGGTACGAGTCGCACTGGGGAGGCATGCGTTAGCCAGGCTTTCCATCATCAACGGTCGGTCGACGTACGAGCCGGGCAGTCAATTGCGCCGCGACAGGGAGGAGCTCCGTCTGGAACGCCTCGACCATAACCTCCATGCTGTGGTTGAGGATATCGAGGTCCGTCTCGTCGGAGAGCTTCAGCAGGTCCTGGATGACCTTGCCCACTTGCGGCGACACGGCCGTCTTGACTAGAATACTCGCATCAGCACGCATGGTCTTCATCGAGTACCGAGATGGAGGTACGACGCACCAGAATCGTACAAAACCACCATCTCAGTGAGGGTCAACGCCGCCTGCATGCGCACGGGCAGCTCCTGGTCGTCCAGCGCTGCGGTGACGGCGCGAAATTGGCGCTCAGGTGCTGTAATACCGTCAGCGGCCAGAAAAACGCGTAGAAAACCAAAACCAAAACCGCACCTCATCCGAAGTCCACTTCACCCCCTCCTTGGTCATGGTGCCGAGCACCTCGCAGGCCTAAAACGCGTCAGTACTAGCTCTTCGATTCCTCCCGCGTCCCGCGTCCCGCACAGATGGAAACAAGTCAAAAAGAAAAGAAAGAAAGAAACACACAATCGCCTGCATATACCCCTCCGGACTCGCAAACTCGGGCCCCACAAACTGCTCCATCCCGCTCGCGACGTCGGGGTGCCGCAGGATCCACGGCCCGAGCACGGCGGTCATGTTGAGCACGCCAAAGCGCTGCGGGGCGGGGGCGATGCTGCGTCAAGTGCGTTAGCGCTGGTTGAAATTGTTGCATTACAGAATTTACAGTGAGTGGAGGGAGGGGAGCGAGGTGCGGAAAGGGAGCGGGGCGAGGGAAGGGAGCGAGGCGAGGAACGGGGGCAGGGCTTAGGAAGGGAACGAGGCGAGGCGAGGAAAGGAAGGGAGCGACCGAAGGGGGGTCCTCCGACAGAAAGGCAGGCCGAAGGCCACGGGCAAAAAAAAGAAAGAAAAAAAACACGGAAAGAAAGGAAAAGACACTCACGACCGCAAAAACCTATTAATAAACTGCAAAATCGGCATAAACATTGTCTTTGTGCGGTTGCTCGCGAGTGAGAAGAGGAACATCGTCGCTGCCGAGACGGGCGTCGCGAAGGACTCGTATTCGTCTGTATGGCATAAGCAGTCAGCGTTGTTATTTATACTTATCAGATACACGAGGATGGTCAGGAAGTAGTGAGTCGTTTTGAGGGGAACGCGCAGTTGTGTCTTATTTGCGCGCCGAGTGGGGGACATCCACCACCCGGCTCGTGCGTCCACCACCCGGCTTGTGCGTCCTCGCGCATCACAGACACGAAAAAACCCTGGCTCCCCGTTGAACGCGATAGAAAAATATGCGGCGAAGGAACGCAGCGTCCGCGCACTCGAACAAAAAGCGCACCACCAACCGACACCACAGCGCGCCACACCCTCCCTAAAAAAAGAAAAAACCGCAGAAAAAAAAGACGCGCAACTCACCAACCGACACCCGCACATAATCCACCGGATCGCTCTCCCACAGCTGCTGCCGCGCCGCGTTGAACGACAGCTGCGGGAACATGCCAGCGCTGTCGCGCCTCAACGTCTCCACGAGCGTCTGCGCGTGCGGCTTCAGGAGCGTCCACGTCGACTTGGGTTTGATGCTGCGTGTCGGGTTAGTAAAGGGTATATCAGAGCATAGTAAAGGTAAATCAGAGGAGGGACAAAGTTGTTGGAGGAGGAGGAGGAGGAGGAGAAGAGGGCGCGCGAGTAGTCGTACACACACTCCTTTGCCGAAAACAAAAAGCAAAACAAAAAAGGGAGGGGGGACGCACCACTCGGTGAAAAACGTGAATATCTGATACTGGCACTTCTTGCTCAACCACGCCTGCCCCGCGACGTACAGCTCTACCTGCCGCACTGAAATTCCACAAAAAAAAAGCAATTCCGTCCGTCAATTAGCTAGCACCAGAGGAAGGGGAAGGGGAAGTGGGAGGGGACGCACGGTAAATCACCAATATCTCGGGCGCGAACACGGCGACAAAGTGCGCTGCAAAGTTGCCATAGTCGGCCTGCATCGCAGAGGGCAGCTGCGAGGGGTTGCCGAACCTGTGCGTATATAGAGAATGCATCAGTACCTGTGCGTTGTGTACTTCAAGAGCAGGAAAATCGCGGCACAAAGGGAGTGCATGGGTCTGAGAGGGACGCGAGATGCACCGATGGAACAACCGCCCCAACACGCCATACGCCCACTTCTTCGCGCACACCAACTGACTTGTTTTCAGCTCCCCGCAAATGCCGTCCCCAGGAGAGAGCAGCGGCAGGCGCGAAGCCGGATAATGTACACCGATGGCACTTTGGAGACGGACGGGTCGGGGGTAGTGAGCCGGAAAGACGAGATATCCCGCGTTTCCGCAATCTCAAGGTTCTCGAGGATCTCATCGCGCTCGTCGATGAGCAGCACGAGGCGCTGCGTGTCGCTGTGGCATGTTAATAAATAACGATACAAGGACCCACACACCAAATACCTAACCCTAACGACTGTGGTCACTGCGTCCGACTGCGCATCGAAACGGGTGGGCTGGTAGTCTCCGTTCCGCATGCACTCCGAATTGTCTATGATCATCATGATGGCTTCGAGCGGCATCTTGGGAGATTCTGAGTGGGGGAGGCGAGGTCGCATCGTGTTTGGCCTTGAATGGCGGTGCCGTCTGGCCACTATGCTTTATGACGAATATGGTAATTCTGGAGGATTGACGGTCTGGGGCGAAGTACATTGCGGCGAGTGTTGGTGATGAACGACCATCTCCGGGCGAGCTTGGGCGTTGATCTCTGGCGTGGAAAGGGAGAACGGGTTAGGTTTAGGGTTAGGTACCTTTGGGAAAGCCCCCTTTGTCGTGCAACCACGAGAAGATATCGGCGGCGGAGAGGATGGTTATGTCCTCTGTAAGCCCGTTGAGAACCGCGTTGTGCATGGCAATTGCGCTGCCCCACTACAGAATATTTGTTATTTCGATAGCAGACATCGGGGAAGGGCATACCTCGACAGCCTTGGTTTTGCCGCCCTTGACATCTATGGCACCGAGGGAAAGAGGAAAAACCGGACAGTCTGCTAGCGTCTCACATTTATATGTGCAAGTATCCATGGAGCAACCAAGATCGAATTAACAGAGAGGGAAAAGTTACGTCCGTATCACGTGGACGAATCCCATAAAGAAAGACCGACATCCATCAGCTGCAGGACGAGAGCGTGCGCGCCCGGGCAATTCCGAAGTGGCTGCACAGCCATCAAATGAAATGATTACCAGGAAAGGAGATTTGTTAGGATCACACAATTTGCACAGTATGTAAAACCCAGATACTTACGTATCCAGGCACACTACTTACCAGAGCATTACTTACTTCAACATTGAAAGCAGCTACTTCTAACCTTCCTTTACCGAATTATGAGGATGCTGGCGATGCATTGGACCTATCCAAACAACAAAAGGAAGAAAACATCCATCGAGGTGAAGGATCTTGCCTCCAAGACCCAGAAAACAGCCCAATTGACCAAATCAGCGGTGCGAACGTATCGTTCCTGTACTCTATCATTCATGATGAGACTGCATGGGCATGTTCAATGTTCTCAGCTTCTCCCACGGAACGCTTCGAATCCAACAGAAAAGCCGTCCATCACATGGCGGGTGCATGCAGCTCCGTGTGAGCAACTGTCGGAATCCTTGGTCCGCGCATTGCCGGGTGCCAGACCTACAGCGACGAGCCGGATGCCCATTTTCAGCCAGTAGCCCGTTTCTTTGCACCGCAATGCCATTACTGGTGCGCACCAACGCCCTCGATACATCCTTTGTATTTTATAATCAGTACGGATGCTTGAGCAACAACTCAATCATAGCCTGAATCGCCTCGACCCGATAATCGTCCTGCGTAACCGCAAGCGAGACAGCACTATCGAGGAAGGTGAGCATATCGGGCGACTTCGTGGTGTACTTGGGCCATTTGACAGCGGCGTTGGGTTCGGAGGGATCAAGCGTAGCGATGAAGCGGATGAAGAAGGCGCCGAGATCGCCGCCGCCGTAAGCGTTGTCGAGCTCGATACTGTGGAACTGTAGACTCTATTTAGATAGCTGAACAGACTTTGGAGCGTAACAAGCTTACTGCGCCGAGGAAGGGTGTCGCCTTGCCACGCTTATACACTGCCGCGTATCTGTAAGTAGGGGAACAATACCACGATATCGGCAACACGCACAGTACGACCAGGTAGGTTGCAAGTCGGAGCGCGTCTGAAGGAAGAGTCGATGTGGGCCCTGGAACGAGAGATCACCTAAAACTGCTGCAATGCGTTTGAATTGTGGTGTGAGGGCATTCTCGTCAGACGTGTTGAATGGAGAACCGGCGGCAGGGTCGCTCGGGTAGAACGACAGGACATGTTCAATTTCAGCGATGAAGGCACCGGGGACGTAGTATGTTTTAAGATAGAGGGTCAGCTCATCGGGGGTTCTGGGGTTTCATTGGCATCATGGAGCTTAAGTAGGTCAGGCAGCGGCTCACGTTATGTTAAGCGTCGAGGCGGAGAAGAGTGTGCCTTCATCGTCGTTGACGCCGTTGATCATAGGTATGTTGGCCACGGAACCCCGCATAAAGAGTCGCTGAGGATCGTCCTTCAGGAAGTCACCATCGACGCGAGGGATCCAGGCTTCTGCCACGGCCTGGTATGAGGTCATGCTTGAGTTAATTTCAATCGTGCATGGATAAACACACACCTGATAGCCGAACAGATTCGGTGTGCTATTGGTGGCACTCATCAGGGCCTCGAAAGGCGCATTCCGCAGACAATCGAGCGTGTCCCGGGAGCGCTCACAACCCACATCTTTGACGATCTGGTCATAGTATTGCTGACCGTGGGTGATGTCGCCAAGCCATAAAGGCGCGCCGGAGTCCATGATAGCGGCACGGAAGAGACCTTCGTTGTTACCACCATTCGTTACCATCTGGAGTGACGTGGAGATGGCACCGGCACTTTCGCCCCAGCTGCGTCGGACTCGTTAGCGAGTGGAGGTGACGACGGGAATTACACGCTTACAGAGTGACTTTAGACGGTTCACCACCGAATTGGGTTATGTATTGCTGAACCCATCTCAATGCTTGGCGCTCTGTCCGTTGTGTGTGTCAAAAGATGCCTGCAACGGAATGTACTGCACTTACGATCACGCAACCCGAGGTTACCGATACCAGCGTCCCGAACTTCCTTACTGGCCAAGAAGCCAAAGACTACCAAGGCATGAGATATCTCTCGCATTGTTGGTCATAAACGAACACACCATTCAGCCTTGAGATAAATGTGAATCAACGTCTAACCCATGCGTGGACTGGCTTCGGGCTTACCGGTAGTTCAAACTTACGTAGACGATGGGAGAACCAAGGGCGATGCTCTGATTGACGAGAATCGAACCATCGGTGCTTCAAGTGAACATGAGCAGAGAGTTCTGTGAACAAAGTAGACCGCATGTACGAGGAAGGAAAGCCGATTTCAAAGCCGCCTTGTCACACACAAAAGAGCATTTATTAACTGGACCTGGGAAAGAAATGTTACACATACCTCCGTATATCCACTGTTGAAGTCGTTAGCGCTAACGAATTGGGAACTGAAATCCAAGGGCAAACGTACCACAACTACAGGCAACTTCGAATGTGGAGTTGCGCTTGCCGGGGCGATGACATTCACAGTCAAGCCTGCGTGTCCACCTTCGTCTTCTTCTGCACTTTCAATTATATAAGTTCACCACTCACAGTCTTCCGACGACGGTAACGGCGCAGGGCCACCAATATCCGCGAACTCCTCGCGCACTATTTCGGGGACGTCATCCGGGAGGACGAGGGTCTGTGCCTGTTGGGGACAGATGGGTCCGTAAGCTGTGGCGGAAAAGTTTTTGGTGTATCGTGGAATTGGCTGAGGTAAGTGGAGACGTAAATGTCCAACCCTGACGAGAGGAGTTAAATCATTTACTGAGTCATGGCGGAGGCGAAGCGTACGGAGGTTTGACATATGGGATACCAAGGAACTTGTTCAGAGTCCGATTCGCGACGCCAGTGACCGTTGCGCTGTCGAGTTGGACGGTAGGGCTCCCTGGCGTGGATGTAGCCAGAGAGGAGGTAAGCAAGAGGAGCAAGAACGCGAAATTGTGCGAGGTGAGCATGGTGCGTTTCAAGGACGTGACTTGGAAGACCAGGTCTTTATAGGCGGAGAATCGGGTGACCTCAAGGGTTTGCGAAGCACAGCTAGCCTGAACTCGTGGACGCTGGATTCTTATTACCTCCTTCGAGGGCGTCGTCATCTGACCAGGAGTATCATTGCGACCCATTCCAACGGAAGTGGTCTCGAGAGTGTGGTTCGCGCCTCACTCTTTGCCAGAGCGAGATGAGTGTGTGGCACCAACGGTCGGGCCGCGGGCAGTCTGAGTGCAAGGCATCGAAGAGACAAGCCAGATTCGGCTGATTCCGGGCTGTGCCATTAGCCCATCGAGCGGTGACGGGGTGGGAAAACGCAGGTGGGTTCAATTATTTACCGAATCAGCGCTCTTTCCACGAAACCCGTCCAAACGTCTGAAATAGGCCGTAACTCTCAGGCCCGTGGAAGCTGAAGCGGATTCGCGAACCGTGCTGCGTGTTCTGAGCTAAGATCGTGTACATGACTGTTCAGTGTTTCTGTCAGGCAGCAACGAGCGAGCAACATCCAGAACACATGGAAAGGCAGGGAGGGAAGAAGACAATCTGCGGGCAAAAATATTGACTCGAGGTTGACCGTTGTCCCGATCTACGACAAGCAGATTTGTGATTGCGGCTGAGGACACAACACAACTGGGATTGTGGTCTAGTAAGTATGTCCGTACTGGTAGGGAGGGTGGATGGTGTGGCCTACCGCGAACGGCTGAGAGTCGTTGTGGATTTCCATCTTCAGCGTGTTGACAAAACGCGAGGATGTCGTGGATAATCGTAAGCCCATCGTCGAATAGCTCAGTGTCTCTGGCGCTGAACGAACTCTGTAGATAGTTCCTCGGGATAATCAAGTGGCCCCAGCAGAGTAAGTGAATATGGAGCAGACCAGAGGAGAACAAGTGGGAGGAAATACGCGTTTCCGGTGTATTTGCAAGCTGAGGGGCAAGAGGCGTTGTGGGCAGAAACTGTGTTGAAGTTGAGTGAGATATAGTGAGTGTAAATTCTCGGAGGAGGGGAATCGGGGATATGGAAGCGTGCAGCTCTGCTACGCTCACATGTATACGGGCCTCGGAGGGAGGAACGAGATTGTAGTCCGAATTCTCGTGACTCCGGCTCCTCAAGCAACGACAAATCCACTCGCTCAGAACGGAGCACGTCACACCGCCACCGCCGCCATAGTAGGTCCTACAGGCGCAAGTGTGGGTGGGAGCACAGGCAGGCAAAAATGCTGCTTGAGCGCCGTCATGGTACAGCGGTGAGCCAAGTGCAAACTTGCACCACCGACCTGAGTGGAAAACGGGCCACATAAGTACCGGTGAAGGACCAAGGCTTCTTCATTGGTATTTCCGGCGTAATAAAGGCGTAATTTGATAACCAGGTTGTCGTTCCAGACGAAGACTAGAGAGGTTCTTTATAGAACTGAGTTCTGCCTTTCCGTCGACCTGACAACTGATTCGTCAGCCAGGAAATAACTAAATCGAACGCCACTCACGGACGCACCGGAAGTAAAAACAGAAAGAGGAACACACCAGCACACACATTCAGTGCCGATTAGTTAGCGCTGAAAGGAGATATTGTTAATCAGGCAACGTATCCGCAGGCGCCAGTAATAGAACGGTGGGGCGCACGGGCACTCGGCGGGAGGTGGAGGGAAGGAACTATGTTGAAAAGAGGGTGGGACAAGTAGCCAGTCTGGCGGCAAATCATCACGGTGAAAGTCCCTTCGAAACGAAATGCATGAGCTGGGGACGTCGTTTTCCTTCTCGGCGAGGAACAGCAAGGTTCCGGAACCAGTGGTAGAGTGTTGAATGTGAGGGCGAATCAACGGCGTAGCGCAGGGAAGGAGAATGAGACGCAAATTAAAGCAAAAGCCATGCAACTGCTACCAGAAAGAAAAGATGAGTTCGGAAACGAGTCTGGCCGCGCACCATTTCCCGTAAATCGCCACCGAACCCATATTTACTGACGGCACCCCGATATAGTCTCAACCCGGAGCCAAGCTTTTACGCTGCGAACGCGGCCCAATAGATCGGCGGGCACGCTGAGGAACGTTTTTAGTCACGGTTTCCGTACTTAGATCTTGAAACCTGAAAAAGCGATCCAGCGCTAAATAAAGCGCGGCAAGTAACGGGATTCTCTTCGTCCAGCAGCATCTACTCACATCAAACAAACAAAAACTCAAGGCTAATTTATCCGCGCCCGCCGAGAGGGTATTTTGATCTTGCCTGCCCCCTAGAACACGTCTAACTTCAGCCCAGTAAATGAAGCCACGGAAAGTGTTGTCCTGTCAAAGACCCCGCCCGGAATCGAACCGGGTCATCCCGCGTGAGCTGCTCTCTACACCCCAAAATCGAGCGGATGCATACCAAATGCCACGGGGTCTTCTTCTGTAGGATGTTTAGTTTTCAAGTCTGCAATGAAATAAGTCAATGAGGCGCGAGTCCAGCACATCGAATGGACCAAGAATGAATTATCCCACAACGCCGAGGGAAAAAACGTTGTGATTTTACTTCCTGGAACACCGATAACTTCGGCTGTGGGAATGAGGACACAAAGAGTTCGACCACTACGATCCTGGTCCCGGAGTCGAATCGCGTTATCCCGCGTCCGTTGCAGCTGTTGAGCGCTCACATGGAGCGGACGCATACCACATGCTACGCGGTTTTATCCGGGAGCATGATTGAGCATGAAGTCAGGAGGAAAATAGTCAATGGGGCGGCGCGGTAGTGCGACCCTACTGCACATGGATTGAAACTCAGTATTAAAGTTGCGGAAAGACAACTCCAATCTGAAACTTCCGTGCCTAGAATTTGACTTCAGTTAAAAGGCAACGCTGTAACTTAGAAAGAAAAAAACTTCTCGAATCTAACCAAAGAAATCGAACCGGGTGCTCCGCGTGCTTAGACGAAATAACCGCGGAGAGAGCGGATGCATATCGCATGGGACGTAGTTTTTTTTTGCTCTCCTGACCTTGACGAGGGATGCAATCAGACAGAACAACTCGTAATAACCTGTGACCAAGAGCTGGAACAAAACTGCTCAACAAATTTGAAAGTCGCGGAGCGGCGCGGTGGAATACCGCCCTATGTCCAGCGCCCACTGCAATTCGCGTGCGGCGTAGGGCTCCGCCGACTGGTTGCGGGTGGGCGGTAGACTCCTCGATCTAACTGACGCTCGTCGCGTTGAAACGTCGACTTCGACATCGCTGTACGCGAAGATGCATATGGCTAGAATGAGGGTGACGATGGGTGTGGGTCAAGACATGGACAGAAAAGAGCAGTACGAGTGGATGCGTATAACGGCGGCCCGGGGGTCATAAAGCCGCAGCTTGTGACTCGAAGAGAGGCGAAAGTAGTTTTGATCCTTTGATCCGTCGACATTGCCACAGTGCTTCTTCCTTAAGCTTCCGCGTTGAGAATGCGGACAATCCTGCGAGCGGTAGCTTGGGCGGGGGCGTCGTATGGCCAGCGTGGTGACGGTGTCGGCGCTGACGCGTGTCTTATTCAAACTCCGCCAACACGTGTCGGTTGCGTGATCGTTGGTTGATGCGTCTCTTCCTTCCTTTCCCCCACCTCCCCTGCGCCATTCTCTCTCATCTCTCGCTCGCGAGGATTCATATTTCCTCACAGGATACTCCCAGGACTCTGGAACACTGTAGACTCGACACCGCGGGGTTCAAGCCATTCTTTTCTCACTCGCGGCCCGTCGTGGCTCTCAAGACGGCGACACTCGAAACCTCACACTGACAAGCGCATGATCTCCGTTATTTAAACAACGAATTCTATCCTGCGTCCTGTCTGCTGGCACCCTCAAGCTGCACCAAGCTCCAGCATCTTGTGATTCGTGTCGATGTTTAGCCCTCAAGATGGACCATCCTTCAAGCCCGCTCTCAAGATGGCCTCAATCCACCTCAATGCCATCGACATCGTCGTCGTTAATTGTCCCGCGGGTTTGGGGGATGTGGGGACGACGACGATCTGTTATACTCGGTGCGTGCTGGCATGTTTTTCTTTTATTCAATTCCCCACATTTTCTATTTCATAGTACAACTCTCCATCCCTGTACCCTGCACCCCGCGACTTCTTCCAAGGGTCGATTTCCCACACCCGTTCAACCTAATGTAGTTGAATTGAATGCATTATCCTTCCGCACCCATATTTTGCATTCTGTGTGCCATTGTGAGTCTGACTACAACTGGATACAGCCAACTATTGAGAGATATGGTGTGCTACCGAACGGGCAAGCCTGCGCTACTGGGAGCTACCAGCTGCTACGGTATTCCCGCGCCAGAGCTACCAGGGGCTACCAACTCTCGACGTGTGGCTATGGAGCGCTTCATGCTAGGTCGCCAGAGCACGATATAGTCAAGGCTTTTTTCTGAGGCCCAAAAAGAGGTCCTCAGGCGCCTGCATCAACAAGGGTGCCGTTGAACGCCAGCTCAATGCTATCCGCGATCCCATGGCGCCACTTCCACTCAAAGTCTCATCTGAAATCTTCCTCCCATGCCTTTCCCTGCTGCCGACACCCGGAGCTCATATCCCGATGCTCTTCCTCTGTGTGTGCCACGCATGGACCGCGATAGCACTCTCCACATCCAGGTTATGGTCGACCATCGATAATAATTCTCCGGGGGCAAAGTTCTGCAAATGAGCACGAGCCTGTACGTCGGGTACGCGTCGCGCTGGGTCTTAACGGTGGAGGGGATGTCCGCCGCGATGTTGTTGTACTTACGCGCTGAGGAACCCGCGCCGGTGGACTGCCGGGCCGTTCAAGTTCATCGTCTCCGGTGCCGCAGGGGTGTGGAATCAAGGAACGGCAAAACAGCAACATTCCTCCTGCGCGCGCTGGCTGTCCGTGCGTACCGATACACTCAATAGCTCATCAGGTCGCGGAGGCGTTAATTAGGCACGGTGACGTTCCACATGATGTTCAGTATGCTCACTGTTCACTGAGTCGCTCTACGGTTGCAGGCTTCTCCAAAAAAATCAAACTCCAGTACGGTTGCTGTAACACTCTTTCCCCTCGTTGTTTCCCCGGATCTTTGCCGGACCGTTCATCGTCTCCGGTGCAAGAAGACGCCGGCGTGCGGAAATTAAGGAACGACAAAACAACAACATTCCTCCTGCGTGCTGGCTGTCGGTACGTACCGGTACACTCAATGGCTAATCAGGCCTTCAGGTCGCGGAGGCGTTAATTAGGCACGATGACATTCCGCATGATGTTCAGGTCGCTCTCAAGTCGCTCTATACGGACCGGCAACGAAAGAGAAAACCGAACAAAAGCTGGACCCAAAAATAAATCTTGAACCACAGTCACCGTTGCAGGCTTCTCCAAGAAATTCAAACTCCAGCGTCTGGCGCCCAGTCTGTGCTCCACCGCCGTATGACTAGCGACGACCAGTGTTTTCTCCAACATCGTCCACGCAGCGTTCAAATCGGTCGGAAGCAAGTCGGAAGACTACAAGCGAGTGTACCTGAACGCTTGTGGCTGGCGAGTCAGGTTGAACTTTGATTGACACAGATAATGCTCCTTCCAGCTGAAGGCCGGAAACATTTAAAGAAGCTCCTTCGAATTCACTTGACCTCACGACTTTGCAGTCACACCCCCGAAACCGACCACATCGTCATGCACATCGGCCATCGTATATTGCTTGCCGCGGCTTGGGCTGCACTGGCTCCTTCCGTCCTCGCATCCCCAGCCATCCTGCGCTCAGATCGTTCCTCGGATTCGAATTTACCGTCGCTCCACCCTGCGTTGCACCCGGACCTCGATACCTCCGACCTCAACCACCTTAAGGCCAACAACGATAGTTCGCTGTACTATTCGACTCCTTCAGGTGCTTTTTTCTCCCCCCGCTGACTCTACTGGACTAATTTGCATTTGATTTGCATCATCGTAGCGGATGCGTCGGGCAATCTGAACGCTGCGGTCATGCAACTGACCCATCTCTATCCCGCCGTCTCCCTCGAGCACTCGCGATACATCCGTTCCGTCACCTGCAACCCCGCATCCACTTCGGTATCGGTCACTTTTACGGATAGGGGCGCTTTCCAGACGGCCGCGTCTGACTGGACCGCGCACTCGCAACTGCTCCTTATCACGTACAGTGCCGGATGTGGAGCGGGAATTACCTCGCACGAGCGTAGCTTCCATCTCGTGTCCAATATCCAGACCTCTAAGACCAGCCTCAAGATCACTGCCACCATCGGCACTATTCCCTTTCACGAGACGTTCCATGAAGACCAGGACTTGACCTTCCATGTGGCCTCATACTCCATCAGTCATTCAGCGCCTCCTCCGTCTCGTCGTGCCCCCCCTGCTGTTGTCGATACCCGCGAAACGAAGCTTGAGAATCGCGGTTTCTTCGACTTCTTACCGGATGATGTCTCGGGCTTAGCAACTAGAGCTCTCCAAGCCGCTCAAGCTGTAACCGACAGTGGTGAGTATTCAAGTTCCCGACCGTTTTCCCGCGCACTCACATAAACTATTCAGCGATCAGCTTTGCCAATAGTATATCTTCATGGAACGCTAATCCTAGCGTCAACTTCGGGTTTAGCACCTCGACGCTACTGCCGTATGATTCGACCTTTCAAGGAACTGGGGCGTATCAGTTAGGAAATCTGACAGGCTCCAATAGCGGTGTCACGGGAAGTCTGGTTGCATACTGTGTCGGCTGCCAAATTTGTGCGTCGCTCGTCTGTTCTGCCACAGTAATTGACGCAGGATTGGGTAGCGATGCAAGTCAATTTTGCGGGGAGCTTCGTCGGAAGCCTCACCGGTGGCTTCAGTACTGCGACTGTCCAGGTGGTCGCAAACAGTCTCTCTGTCCAGGTTGTTCTTGGGGTACAAGCGTCAAGTATGTGATTCGCTCATTCTTTGGTTTGACTGATCCTCATTTCCATCTCAGTTACCTACTCAACGCCGGACACACAAGTTTTCCACCAGGAGGCGCCGATCCCAGGGTGGGTTCGAAACTCTGTTACTGGTGAAGGTACTCACCGATATCTCAGTGCCGGATTTGTTGTTTCCGGTATCATTGTGCTGGGTACAATCATCGATTTCGCTATCGAGGTCGGCTTTGATATAAGCCTTTCGGGCTCCTTCTCGATTGGTTACGGCTGTGGGTGGAGTGGGATCGGCGCTACAGTGGACCTGATAAACCCCTCAAACTCCGCGATCATTGGAGACTGGTCCTTCAACAACTGTTTCTCGGGCTAGGATATTTCGCCGCGTCCAAAAATTCGCGCCGCGGCAGCGCCGCGTCACTTGCTGGTATCGCCGCGGCACAACATAGGATCGCCGCGTCCCCCTAATGATCGCCGCGTCCCTCCCATATGACCGCCGCGTCCTAAATCGTCAGCGCCGCGTGGTGCGCCGCGCTCAACCGGCCACTTCCACCAGCACAACAGATGAGTTCTGTTTGCCCTGCAATCAACTCGGTGTCCTCGTGCCACTGTTCCACTGCTGTCTCTGCTGTTGTGCCGCACTCACTCCACTTTTCAGATTTCTATCCATGCCTTCTTCATCGAGGTTCTCCGTGTTGATCTATCGTAGTACCCCTCACGTAGCGTCTCAGCAGGAGTTGGTCCAATCTTGTGCCGTTCGCTTTTGTGCCACCACCGTAAGTCCTACCCCAACTCCACCAGCACCACGCTTCGATGTTTGATTCAACCACCTGAGGTGATATTTCCAAGAAGCTTCGTTCGAAGACTGAGAGTATAAATCCATCGCTCCCCCATCGGCACCACGCGGCGTAATTTCGATCATAAATCATTGAGTCTCACTCCCTGGAAAGACGAAGTGGTGCGTCCGATATAACGAACAAGTAAATTTGAAACAAATTAACTATCATCTTCAATAGTATACTAACCTTTCCCTCGGCCACAACCTTTCCAGGAGGAGCAACCCTGGCTTGTGTTCTGCCCGGAGCCTCGTTTCCGCGGGGGCGAAGTTTTCGAGATGTCGCCTGGCGCTTGAACGCGGGAGTGTCTTCTCCGTCCGCGTTGTCCGGCCTAGGCCGACGCTTGTTTGGTGCCTTCTCGGTGCCGGCTGGGTTATTGATTGAGATGGGGGACCGGCCGTTATCCCGTGTAAGGGGGAATTTGGGGAGAGGATCCCTGGTTTATAAGCAGAATATTAGACCTGTTATGGAGTGCTACTTCAACGAAACATCCTTGGGAGGACCAGTATGCAGAATGTCTCTTGCCCGCCGTTGCAACGTGGACCACTGATTGTAGGTAAACCAAGATCCCCCGCCAATTTACACAGGTGTTCGTGTGAGTTTTAAATTGTGCACTGTACACGATCTTCAATCCTACGCAGGCTCGAAGTTGAGTTCGTTTTTGGTCAATTTACTCGGGTATTTTACTCAATTCAATTCAATTCAATTCATATTCCATTAGAGTGCGCACGGGCCCTTTGGGGCCCATGTAGCATTATCCATATTACAGTGAGATTCAGGAGGTTGGTTTTGGCTAAGGCTTGAGAAATTTCTGACGGCGGTTCGAAGTCGGGCATCTCGGGGATGACTTGAGCTGGCAATTTCTCACCATATTCTAACCCTGGATCGGTTCTGTTCATTGTCACCATGGATTCAGCTCGTTAAAATCGAGTCTGTGGTTGATGCTCAGGAAGAATCAGTCCCAATGCTCAAGTGGGCTGGTAAATGAATGAAATTCGAACAAAGGGAATGCTTGTATACAGAAAAATGAACCTTTTGGCCTCTTTAGATTCTGTGCCATGGCTCACCCTACTTTCTTCTTGCCCTATCTTCGGCATGAGGATCCCTTCATCGAAGTAGCATAAGTATATATTCAGTAAGAGTCAGGATACAATTGGTTCATGATCGAGCCTCGTTTCCCGCCTCCTGTGGCACATAATCGTCGTCCTCTTCCTTATCCTCGTCTTGCTCTTCACCGTCGTTTTCATTCTCTTCCTTGTCTTCGTTCGCATCCGCCATGGGATCAAGGATCTTCTCATCCTCAGAGTCCATCCCATCTACAGACGCAGACACATTGCCTTAATGTGTTATTAAATAGCCTAACTGGAGTTTACAAGACAATGATCACACACCTTTTTCTTCGCTCTTATGACCATCCTGGTCTTCTAATAGGCCGAGATCAGCACACCATGCAGAAGCAGCAGCAGATTGTAGTACGCACCTTCATCGGAATCAATACTGTCTATGTTCACATTATCCTCGTCCTCAAGAGTCCGTAAGGCAATGGGTTGTTTGGAAACAAGCCCTTGAAGCTGCAGTTTCTTGTTCTTTGTTATGGTGAGCTCGAGTAAATGAGTGTATTTTGAGTGATTATGAGCGCCACTATTCTCGAAGACAGCGCCGTCTCGATATAAGACCACGGACCACTCCACGCCGCATGACCGATGGCGCAGAGTTGAACCACAATTGCAGAGTGACTCTGTTTGCCGAGCAAAATTTTCCCGGGCGCAATCTGTACAACAGTATCCCATGACCTGTTTCCTTTTAAACCGAACATCTTCGCCGCAGACCGCCGCGTCCTCGCCGCACCACCGCCTTGTCCAAACTTTCTTTAATGGCGACCATCTCAAGGTAGGTGCTACCCTTCACATCCATTCCTTTACCATCCTCTGCTGCTACTTCTGTGTACCCTCCTCTGTTGTTATGCTGAGATGGCGGACGCTAGAACATGTGAACGGTGCTCACCAAAATTTGAACACTGCGGGACGACCGGATTTATGCAAGGTGTGTTAGCAGATCAGACATCTTAAGACTCTCCGGGGTTGAGTTAGACATTCAGCCGCGTGGATGAGATGCTATATCCATATAAATACAGCGCCAGGGTTGTTCAATGTAGAAACAAAGACTTTTTATACAGACTCCTTTCCAAACTCCTGGTGTGGCCAACCTGAAGGTGACTTTGTGTTGCGGAATCGATAAATACGGACTCAGAACATTGAAAAAAATGAAAGCCGGAGAGACCGCGATTGATCCCGACGAAGCAGCATTTCCCACGGTTGAACTTGGGCCATCAGTCCGAGGAGGCTAATCGGGATTGGGTTTGAGATGACCGAACCCTCGTTCAATGTGCCCGTGTTGGTAGAATGGCTGAAGCACTTGCCGGTCAGGCAGACCGTGTCTGGTAGAGTTTTGGGTAGCCGGAGGAGGCATTGGGTGACAGTCCATACCTGGCCGCGTCGCGCCGCATGCTAAGCAGACAGTGTATTACTGTCCAAATCAACTCATCATTATTGAGTGCGAAAGTACTCTGTGTCGATCCTTGCCCCTCGGGATGAGGGCAAGCCCGCAACTCATGTTTTTTGGCCGCGACAATTTTGCAATTGAACCCACAGGACACTGCACCCTTTCCTTGGTGTAAAAGGGCCCCATTACTCATTCAACACTACCAAATGACATTAGCGTAGAAGGCAATGCCATTTTGTATGATTCTGGGCTACAGGAAGCCGAGATCTCCGGGGCACGAGCCAATTTATACACAATCTGTTGGCATTTAACATTGAAAACCTCGACACACGGCTGAGTCTAGGGCCTTTGAATGAGAAATTCAAGCAGGTGTATGGTATGTGGGCTTGAATTACATGTTTCCACCAAACTCATCCTCCGCAGCCACTTTACTGTGTATCGTATTCCAACCAGTGGCTGTGCAATCAGCCTTCAAGCGGTCAAGGACCGTTGAAGATATACAGAGAGAAATGTCGCTCCGTTGGTAAGTCCAGTGTACGAGGTTACAACTCAACACATAATTTAAGAGGGTTCTGTGTCCCTGTAAGGTCTCAAAAGTGAGAACGGCGCGAAATTACTGACGCGGCGCCACCATGCACTTCGCCGCGTCACGCCGCGCGGCGTCAAATCTCAATATTCTTCCTCAAATGTTGGCATGCAGCATGAGGTGAGTTAAATACATACTCTACATGACTTTGGGGGTTCGCGGCTGTACGGGAGGCGAGAACGGCACCGAGGTAGTGGAAGTGACACGGCGCCGCCGTGCACTTCGCCGCGTCGCGCCGCACACCTTCAAACCTCAATATTTTTGCTCAATTGTTGGCAAGCAGCATTGAATGAGCTAAACACACATTCTAGAAGATTTCTGGGCCTCTGTGAGCGAGAATGGCGCGAAATTACTGACGCGGCGCCGCGTGCACTTCGCCGCGCCGCGCCGCACGGCTTCAAAACCCAATACTTCCCTTCCAAACATTAATGGACCGCATTGAGTAAGTCAAATACACCCTCCAGAAGAGTTCTGGGCCTCTGGGGTCCCCAAGGAGTAAGAACGGCGCTGGAGTACTGACGCGGCGCTGGCACTGCCACATCGGGCACTTCGCCGCGTCAGGCCGCACGGCTTCAAAACCCAACATTACAATTTAAATTGTTGGTTTTAAGAGTCAGGTACACTAACCTGTGTTTTCTCTGGGCACTCTCAGCAGTGAAAATCAAAATGGCACCGAAGTACTGACGCGGCGCTGGCACTGCCACATCGTGCACTTCGCCGCGTCGCGCCGCACGGCTTCAAAACGGAACATTAACATTCAAAATGTTGGCGTGCAGGATCAGGCGAGCTAAACACACCCTTACCCAAGCTTGTGCGTCTTGGCGCGAACGTAGCAATTGATGCGGCGCTGCCGTGCACTTCGCCGCGTCACGCCGCGCGGCTTCAAAACACAACATCTTCATTCAA
Source organism: Mycena alexandri (assembly GCA_029233265.1). NCBI lineage: Eukaryota > Fungi > Basidiomycota > Agaricomycetes > Agaricales > Mycenaceae > Mycena > Mycena alexandri. Next base: position 46,582 of record JARJCM010000127.1, on the reverse strand, counting down.
AACGCTATTGGCCAGCATCAGGTGAGTTTAATTCATATTCTATGAGGCTCTAGGGTCTCCGGGTTGTTCGAGGAGCGAGAACGGCGATGAAGCACTGACGCGGCGCTGCTGTGCACTTCGCCGCGTTGCGCCGCGCGACTTGGAAAAAAAAACATTTTCACTTACAACGTCGGTGAGCAGCGTCAGATGAGTTACATACTTATTTCTGGAGAGTTCTGGGTCTCTGGGCTGCCAGAGGGGCGAGAACGGTGCCGAGATACTGGGCATGACCTGGGTATGAGACGGCACCGATGTGCACAACTTGGCGGTATGCCATTGACTGCCTTACGAGTTCAGTGGATAATGTACTGGTATTGAACTCGATTACAGGCTGGTAATGGCGGCGCGGTATTGCCGCGTCGAGTTCGGTGAGTGCCGCGTTCAAGTTCGGTGAGCGCCGCGGCCGCCGTGGTAGCGCCGCGTCATTTTTCAGACACGCCGCGTCCTACCGATGCTACCGCCGCATACCGCCGCGTGACGCGGCGGTATCGCCGCGTCCAAAAGTGAGGACGCGGCGAAGTTACCATGCACTTCGCCGCGTCCCGCCGCGTACCGCCGCGTCACCGCCGCACCACCGCCGCGTCCAAGTTTTCTTTTTTGGCATTAATCTCGAGGTATGTGGACGCATTCACACCAACTCGATGGTCGTTACACACTACTAATCTGTGCGTACACCCCTCGCTATTCTGGTGGGGATATGTCCACTCTAACACGCGATCGGCGCTGTTCAAAAAATTGAACCGCCGCGTCACCGCCGCGGCACCGCCGCATGACCGCCGCGCCAAGTGGGCGCGGCGAAGTATTTTGGCCCCTGTTTCTCGATTCAGCCTTCTACCACGGCGTCGGCAGCATTCAACGTCAACTTCACGCCGGCTGTTGCAGTGTCTACCAAACTCGAACTCTCCTTCCTCCCGGGAGTTACATCGCAGCTAACTGTGGAAGCTGCCCTTGTCGAGGAGATTTCCCTGCCCTTCAACATCCTGATTGACAGTAGCGGTTCCGGTAGCTGCTCGGCGTCGCAGGTAAGTTATAGCGTATCGTTGGATAGCCAGCTATACGTTCAGGTTACCGGACAACCAAAATATGTACTCGGTACGACACCAGAAATTGATCTCACGTCCGGCTGCTACGAGTAAGTGCTGATCGAACTCCGCATTTCTTGTTCTGATCGATATTTGCAGCTTCATCGGATTTCGTCGCGATCTTGAATTTGACGTTGTCCCTCGTATCGAAGCTTCCGCCGATCTCACTTCTCGTATCTCGAGCCCGGCGAACCCTGGAACCACCATCATTTGGACGGGAGAGCCGTATGAACTTAGCGCCACTGCAAATGGCACTGTCACCGTGACACCTACCGCAAACTCGACCACCGTCTGGCGATCCGACGGAAATTTGACATTTGCTACTTCGGACGGACTGGGATTCCATACACCGGCATCCACCGCGACAAAAGGATTCGGTCCCTTGTTGCTGGCGGATGATCTCCCCTCAGGAACAGACCAAATGTGGGTGCCCGGTTTTTGCTTTGTTGTTATCGCGTGTTTATTGTTCGTGTTAGCGTTCTCGGAACCCCCACTGGCAGGCATTACCTCGCGGCAGTGGACGGATCCAGCGGCGCTTTCTATTACCTCGCGTTCTGCAACTACGCAGATAACACGTCGCTCTTCTTCCTCATTGCGGACATCGACACCGGCTTGGACGCTCTTGTCCAGGATCAGGCCGGGGAGACGCCAGCAGTCGCGAATTGCGGGACCGCTGTGTTGACACAACAGTTTGGCCCGCCGCGGCGACCGCAGTGAGCTTCCGTCGAGTTTTCTGTCTTTAGGGGTTTATTGCCGCCAAGTAGATTGAATAGGAATTGCACTGTATTATTTATTCGTTGCGACCCCCGACTTGTTCGAGAAATGAAATCCCATAAAAAGAATATTACCGCATCCTGTCCAGTACCACTTGCAGGTACGTGTTCTGCACCAGGCGCGTGCCGCTCCTTGGAGCGCAGGAGATTTGCCCAACGGAGGAGGACGACGAATATCTGTGTGCGGGCGAGTTTCAATCAGCTTGCAAATTTTAGTCCGAATTGGAGGCGGACCCGAGACGAGACGAGGGCATTTAGGCGAGGCAGGGACGGAATACGAAGAACGAGTCGCATCTTCGCCCCATATTAGATTAAAATCGTCTCAATGCTCATGCAGCGCTCACGCCCCACGCGTCCTGAGACGTGTGCTCTTTCGCTAAACCCCCGCAGCGAGAATGGGCGTTACGCACCGCACTAACCCATCGTTTCCCACCACAGCCTGGGGCTTTTCTACAAAAATGCCTGTCATTAGAGTTAACCATTTTGTAATAAATCTCGGTAGTTTAGACTTTAGAGACCACTTTTCTATAAAACATTAGAGACCTTCCAAGCCATATCCACACATCGAGCTCACCATCGCCTCAGCGATCAAACGACCGTCGTCGACGTCGACATCGATCAAAGGTGTGCTCTTGTTTATCAAGACCTTGCGAGCCCGCCCTTCCTATTTGGGAAATTCATCAGAAATTGTTCTAGCCTTTTGTGATGTGTTCTAGCGTTCCTGTGTGAGTAGGAGGCGCAAAGGAGAATAAATAATTGTCATTGAATTGTGGATGCACGAGTAAGACTACAGGATCAAGTATACTAGGCTCAAAAAAGAAGAGTAGCACGGTGTGGGGGCATGCCTGCGCCACGGGCAGCAGGGGTGCACTCACCGTGGCGCAGGCGTGCATTCTACAAACGTAAACGTCGTCCGCCGCATACTGCCGAGCTGGTCGATGCTGGGAGCACATTCTGCGAGCGTGACAACAGTTGAACAGGCGGCATGAAAATCTGTTCCACTTTGACACCGCACAATTCTGGCGCGTACTCCGCGCAACGGGCACACAGGAGGATCACACACATTCACCAGACCACCCTTCATGTTCTCCTAGCCTCGCTGGCGGCGGTGGGAGCTCTTTGCGAGCAGGGCATCGTGCGGTAACGAAACTCGCGCCACCTCGCCGCGGCGCAATTCTTCGTCGTTCTCCGCGCGACAGACGACGCCACAGGTGCATCGCGCACGTCCGCCATACCCCCCTCCACGTCCTAACATGCGGCGATAGCGTTCTGCGAGTCGGGTGCCGCACCCCATGAAAACCCACCCCACCCCGCTGACGCGCATTCCCGGGAGGCTGGGCACCTCGGATGCACCGTCCACGCGCTCCCGACCTCGGTGGCGCCACTCGCTCAATTGGTGCGCAGGGCGGGGGGGCGGTATCAAACCCGCCACCACACCGTTGCCTAATTTTGGGGCGTGGTGCGTGCCACGGGCGCTATGGGTGCGTCGCACGCCTCCGCCCTCCCTCAACAACCCCATTCCGGCCTCGTTGGCGGCGCTGGACTCGCTCTGCGCGCCGGCAGGCGGGGAGCGGGATCGAAACCAGCTTCGCCCGCCGATGCGGGTTTCACGGTGCTGGGCACCACGGCCACTCCTCTGTACACCCCTGTACACGTCCTACGAGCAGGGCGCAGCGGGCCGTCAAAACCGGCCCTCACCCGCCGCCGCGCAATTCCGGGGCGTGCCCTGCGCCACGGGGACCACGGATGTTTCGCGCACTGCGCTGCCCCCCCTCTCCAAACAGCCTCCCTGCCTCGGTGACGGCGTTGCGCTCGTTTGGGGGCCGGAGCGGCGAGCGGTATCAAAACCGGCCCCGCCCATCGCCACACATCGGGGGCGTACTGCGTGCCGCGGGCACCACAGGTGTGTCGCACTCCTCCTCTATAGCTCCCTTGACACACTCCGAAGCTCATTGGCGGTGGTGGGCGCGTTTTGCAAGAAAGGCGCTGCTCACCATTGTACCAAAACAAAAAGGAGAAAGAGAAATACTTACCGCTCATGAATCGTCGTTCCCCGGTCTAAAACAGGTCTTCGTGGTGGGAGGGGCACCTGTGCGACAAGATGGTACCTCGGAGCGGTGAATTTAGCCCAAATACGTAGAGAAGAAATTACGCACAGCGGCACAAGTTTTAACGGCGGATACCGCCACCAGAGTCCTATGGGAAGACAAGGCAACCAGTAGTAAATACACAGTTTTCAGGACCAAGTTATAGAACATTTTGAACCTCTCTTGAACGGGGGAGGATACAGATGTCTTCACATACGTCGAAATCGATTCCCGAGCTGTTCCGGAGTGTTCCAGTCCAGGAAGCGGAGCAAACAACCAGACAGTCATAGGAGTTGTAATATCTTGTCCGTGTGGCCAGAGATAGCGCAAGGAACCCGGAAATCGAAATTGAGTGGTGGATGTCGTGAGCAAGGAGTGAAATGTCACGCGGATCACGAGGTGACCGTCGGCTGATCTGGAGGAGGAAAACAGAAAACAGTTCGGCTGAAGCAATAAGGAGCCCCTGGGAGAATTCTGAAGAGGGAGAAAGTTTCTGAATATTGCTCCACTAACCTCGGATGACTATATGGCGTATAAAAACCACGAAACGATGCGACATGATGGAGATATTTGCCTCCCATTGAATTTTCGCAAAACGTCGAAAATATCGGTCCTGAGCGTTAGTCCACTCTGAAGCACACAATATCAGTATGAATATCAATGGCTTAGCGATGATTTGGATGCGGGGGGCACGCGCCATTCACGCCACCCTTGTGCCACACATAGTGCCTACGGTCAGGCTCAGCGTGTGGCTTGGAGGGGTTTTGTGACCATGAAACCCCGTGTAGCTCGAACTGACAAAATGTGGGCTCAGCTTAGCGGCCCCAAATTTCTTGAACGGTCGTAGTCGTGGTCAAAGAAAGAAAGTGAGCGATGTCACACCGTGACAAAGCGCGTTTGATCTGATGGGGGAACATTATAACACGCATCGTTTGGGGTCAAAAGCGCGTTTTTGAGAGATCTGAAGAGACAGGTGTCTTCATAGATTCCCTCCACATGGTTTTTGTTCAGACTTTGCGAAGGAGGTACGGAAGAGAAGCCGGTGATCGGACAAAAATGTTCAGAAGTGCAAAATAATATGGGGGGAACATGATAATTTGTGTAATGAGCAATTTGCAGTGCATTGAGTGAGTTTCTGAGGAGACAGAAATGTTACCAGTACACATCCACACTATTTATGCTCAAGAATTCAAACACCCCTACCACATAGCAAACATTCAACCAGGGAACATGGGCGAACGAAAAATTGGACACTCCAAGCCCTATGCTCAAGTAGCTCGATGACCTTTTTCTCTTGGATTGGCTTGAAATTTATTCTTTCGGTTCATATAGGAGGTTAATTAGTGACGTCGATTTGATTTTATACCTGTGGTCAAGTCTAGGTAGCCCAGGTGCATTGGAAGTTGAATCGGGAGGCTACAGTCTGTCACAAAAATAAATGCGCACCCCCCTATCTCAGCAACCCCGTAAGATTCTGGCCCAGACGAAGCTGTCACATCATTGAGAGGGGTCTGGGTAGTGCATTGTACACGTTGATTGCATCAAAGTATTTTGATTTACCATCAAATGAGACCAAATACGGAAGCGTGTCGGACTTTGCTCGACGAGAGATTTTTTTTGGCAAAATCCAAAACACCCATATTATAGCCCAATGTGTGCTGAGCAACTTAGCAAGTTAAATTGTGCAAAAATATTCAGGCAATAACTCGCTACAGCGCCCGCAAAATGGCAAAAAACAGCCAAAAATGCGCAAAACAGCCCAAAAATGGCCAAAATCACCATTTTACGGGCGCTGTAGCGAGTTATTGCCTGAATATTTTTGCTGCTCATTCATCGAAGGCGGAATTTGTGCCGGAAGTAATGCCGCGAAGGGAGAAAAATTGTTCGCTATGGGCTGAGAGTTTGCCCAGGGCGTAGGACCATAAAGTATAAAATGTCCTTGAGCGTTGTGAGTATAGAGTTGCTCGGGTGGGGGTGGTGCAAGTGTGACTGCTGGAACTTGGGGAGGTCTCGACGAATTTTGTATCCCTACTTGGCGCCGATTTTTGCTCAGCCTAATTCGGGCATATGGAAAAAATACACACCGGCTGAGGGTGCGGAGTATGGTTGGAAACCATTATTCTGCATGTAGCCCGTGATATTCCCTACGTGTATGTGTTGGCCGCTAACGAGAGGGAAAGGGGCACAAAGAAGAGAATACCTGTCGAATCGAAAATTGGCAAAAGTGGAGCCGGAGGATGGTCAAAAGAAGCTGGGGGGAACATTTATCAGAACTCAAGACAATAAGGACAGAGAAGGGAAACGACTTGCATGCCCCAGGAACAGGTGCTGCAGTCGCAGGAGGTGCGGCAAAGTCTTGAATGCCCTGGTGGGCCATATGCCGCAAGAAACCCTGGAAGAGAATGGGTCAGCAACAAACTTACATAGTAAAGGTGCAGGGACATACAAAGACCATTGCGCTGCCGATTCGAAGGCCTGGCGTTCACGGTCGATGGAAAAAAGCAAAGCCTTGAACGGCTATCAAAGTTCTCGATCGCGATCGAGATTTCCTAAAACGGCGACGCTTCCGCGCGCACACCAGAATTGCGGAAGTGGAAGGTTTTTCGTACTCAAATAAAATCATCCTGGGTTAGTACCGGATGAACGGTGGTGAATATAGGTGAATATGCCAACATTATGAACCAGCACGGCACTGCACGGCACAGGTATAAAAGCTTTTTTCGTTGAATAATATCAACACAAATGAGTGCACATTGAACAGTGCACATGGACACCCAGTGCCGCACATGCAGAGTAAATCTGGCACATGAGCTAGGCCCAATTGAACCCAGAACACATATATTGCACAATGTACTATAGCTACAGTGCACAATGTACTATACCTGCAGTGCACAATGTACCGTTAGATGTTGTCCTTGCAAGAATTACACTAACCTACATCGATCAGCACTTCCGCCCGTCAAATTGAACAATCAACAAGCCTTATTTCATTGTAGCAAATAATCTGCCTTGGTGGTCTTGCCCAGATCTTCCCTGCCATAATACTAATCAACCCAGGACACCCAGATCATAGCCCATATCAACCCATGTTGAACCGTGGGTTCAGACAGATCAACCCCAAAGCCGGCTATCAAACCCAGCCATCACCCCCAGCGGTTTCAACCAGCTCCAGCCTATGAAGCATTTCCTTAAGTCAGGCAAACAGCCTGAGGCCCAAGGATATAGTTGATTATGTTAAAATATATCTGCCCTAATAGAGCGAGTATAGGTAGTGATGTTCTGGCTTTGGCCCGAGGCCAAAAAGGCCTGGCTTTTTGGCTTGGCCTAGGCTTTGGCTGGCCTCAGGTAGGTTTGGCTTTGGCCTGGCCTAGGATTTTGTCAGGCCAAAGTCAAAATTCATCCAAATTACCACCAAAAAAGCCATGGCTTAGGCCAACGCCACGGCTTTTGCATGGCTTGGCTCAGGCATTTTCAAAACCAAAGGTTAACATTGAATTTGGACAGGTTATCCTCGAAAATCAGACACCATTGGAATAATTACGGGGACATCCTCTCCCCAGAACTCGGTTGGTATCAGCACTACCCGTGTTCCTGAATTCATGACCAAACAATTCAAAGCCCCACGGTTCGCAGCCACTGGAACTGGCTACCACTTTTTCAATGGTCTCGACCAGATATACCATGACCTACTCCAAGGGAGAAGTATTCTTCGCCCGGGCCACTAAAGTGCCGAGGTCTTTCAGCCTCAGTGTTGAAAATAACAACAGTTATTGAGTCGCTTCTCCCCTGTCTCCAACTTTCCGCATTTCATGCTGCTGAGTTTGACCGGAGTGGAGGCATTAATATACTAGTAAGGCTCCAACCATTTAGTTTAGGTTTAAAGATTTTAGTAAACTAAACCTAAATGGTTTAAAACTGTGTATCAAGGGTATTTTTGCGGATAATTGAGCTCACCATTTACAATGTGGTGATGGAGAGGCAGGTCAGTGAAAAATGTGGTTTATTCAAACCAAACTCCAAACAATGCTCTCATAGACATTGGAGCCAACAGGGACTCCTCTCTGGCTACCGAAGTACATTAGACAGATTTGATGGTTCAACTGCCTTCCGGTTCGGGAAATAACCCCTAACTGATTCCCTAGTTGCAGGCGGCAAACCAGCTGCAGGTAGGAGGTGTGAGGCAAATCGTGACAGTTCATTTAAACCATTTATAAAATGGTTTGCCCAGAACCCCAAACTAAACCTGAAGAAAAACTCTTTTAACCGTTTCTAGGTCAGCCTGATGTTGGCTTCGGCAGAGAGCCCGACTAGGACTTCAAACCCCGGTGTGCGGGATCAGGAGTAGTGTGAAACTCAATGAGCTTATCTTAAGTTCTGGGCGGTAAATACCGCCAGCCGGACTTAAGTTCAGGGGAACTTAAGTTCATTTTTCCTACCGTTCGAGCAGCCTGATGCCGGGTCTACATATACACTTAAGTTTTTATTGGATCTAATCTTAAGATGGTTGAAAATCTAATCCTAATTAAACTGAAGACTGTTTTGATTGATACATAACTACAATAATAAGCGACTCGAGTTGCGTGCTGAGCTCAAAACCTCACGGAACTTGAGGTTGGCTAACGGGACTTGAGTTTGGGTAGCGGGACTTGAGTTTGAGACCCGACTTGAGTTCGTTACGGCGCTTAAGTCCGTTACGGGACTTAAGTTCTGCAAAAGGTCAAGTTGGGGGGATATCTCAAGCGATAATCTCGTACCTGTGGTTCAACCTGTGTTTATGCCCCGCGCGCGGCTAGGCGTGGCTTTGATAGGGGAGCCCCACTCCCAGCTGGAACTCCCATTTGAAGGGGGTGAACAAGACCTGAGGGTCATTTCAATTGAACGAAGAACAAAGAGAAAGCCAAGCATACCCGGAGTCATAGCTTCGGGCCATTGAGATGCCCGAGTGCTGGGCTGAAACATTCTAACAGAAATGTCAGAGTGGCTATAAAAATGGGGGGGAGGGACGTACCTGGGGCATATTTCGACATCCGAGTACCAGAAATTGAAGGCAGTACTTGATAACTCGTTCAAGCAAGCCGCACGAGTCAGCTTGTGAAATTATAAATGTCAACGTACAGATGGGTAGGTGCTCATAGCTGGTATATAGTACTTAGTAATACCTGAGCTTGTGTTAGTGCTGGCTTGAATGGTCAATCACGAAATGAAAGAGAAAGGACACGCACCATGGACCAAGGTGGCACGAACACTCATGAGTCAATTCCGAAGGTGCACAGGGAGGTATCGTGGAGGATCGCACGCGCTGGGTCGGGAGGGCGGTGGGTGGCCAAGGCGACGGGATCACAGGCAACCGACGGTCAGTCAGGCCTGGTCGATGAGTGGTCGGGGGAGGAGAAAGACACGGCAAGGTGTGACGCGTGACGTTCTTTATCACAAAGGCCAAGTTGCCGCGCGTGATGCGGGCCGATACCCGACTCAGGAGTGGCATGACGTTCACGTTCAAAGCGTTAATTGAGTGAAGATATGGGCAAGATCTCGTTCGACTGATCACTAACTGGGCCATAGATTTGATCAGTTCTCAGTTCGCACATGCACCGCTCCTCCTTCCTAACTACCTTAGTCTCTCCCTCGAGTCAATTTACTTGCGATTTACACTGGCTTTTCCGGCTTGATTCTTGAGTCTCGCATGTCTCGTATAGGGCCCACTCAGCAGGTTGTGGGCAGGCCTTCATTCTCTCAATTTTCGCGCCGGCCTCAGCTGAAGTCATTCATTTCAATTCTACCAGAGTGGGCGCAGGCCCCTTGAGGCCCATGTGGCACTATCGGAAATACATGTATGTATACTAGCCGGCCGTAAGGGTGTGCGGTGGAAGGGAGCGGGACTCGCGGCGTCGTGGTGCTAAGTATGTGCTGCGTGGGAGCGCGAATTGGTTTTAGTAGCTAAAGAGGTGTAGAGGTGTTCGTATCAAGGTGATTTGGTTTTGAAAGGCAGGAGATGAGATGAGAGAGAGAGACGAACAAAAATGTAGGTAAAGGTAAAGATAGGTAGGGTACAAGGTGGCAGACGTATCTGGGGCCCTCGGCCTAGAGTATTTGGGGCATCCAACTAGCTTGAACGGGCACAATCAGTATTGTGTTAGCTGCTGACGCGGCACTGCTGCGCATTGGCCGCACATGTAGTAATTGTCTTCCCTGATGCACATATTGACTCTTGCCCAGTTCAAGGAGTGGTGGTATGTACTGGAGAGCCAGACCACTGCTCTTGTTTTTAATTACTTGAGTTCAACTGGATGTGCCGGTTCGCAAACACCGTGCACGGATTTTCTATGGACGGAAATCGCAACACTGAGGCTCCAAGCAGTGTGTGGGTGGGCATCCTATCTCCCTGGAAGTATCCGCACCTATGATTCTGTGGGCAGTTGGGTGGAAAGGAGACTCGGACCCCATCAACATCAACATTCTCACGGTTCAAGTAGGCTTATTTCTATTTACTTGTTCTTACCTACATGTTCAGCGACTCAATTTATTGTGCGGCACGTTTCTCAGGGTTTTGCAAATATATTCCAGAGTCTTAGAGCTTGTTAATGCCGCCATATGGATGTGGATCTTCCATTACTGCAACGACTATGAACAAGATATGTACACTATCCCTACGCAAGAATTGCTGGTAGAATAAAATACTGATAGATTAAAATAGAGCTGAGATACCTGCTGCGAGTCAACATCTCAATTAAGCGACCATGGGGACTCCTCGTCTTGTTTGATTTAGAATCTCTTCCTGGTGTCGATATGCGATCGGGATGGTGAATGCATGTGCGAGCGGCATGCAACCGAACTAGTCAATTGGAGAATCCTTGGTGCCAGGGACATTCTGGTGAAACCACTTGGGGGTTCTCTCACGGTCTATGGTTCTCAACCCGTGTTTCAATATCTCCAGTCCTTTCTGGCTTTTCATTGCATTGGAATAAGCTGCGGCGGGGATCCCCTCATCCTCGGCATCGGTATCTAACAGGAGGTTCTAAAGCATCTCCAAATAAGGCCGAAGTGCACTTTCAACTTCGTCGGTGTATGGTGCATTGATCATGAGATATTAAACCAGGATGTTCTTCTTCCATGCACATTTCACAGGCATGGGTCCATTTCCCGAGCTGGCAAGTTTGTTCAGTGTCAAGCAACACGTGTACGTCGAAACATCAAAACGTGAACCCCTCGGCCTCTGCCCACAGTTCATCAGTCTGCGTTATTGCACGAGACTACCCGCCACCCGTCAGGTTCGTGGTAGATCAATTGAATGGGATACCAATATTCCCCATGCCATGCAAGAGCTCTCTTTCCTCGACTAAAGGAACGGTAGGTTCATCTAAAAACAGTGATGGGAGGAGCTTACAGCAGACGTTTCACTAACGAAGTTCTTGAGGGAGTGTCAGGGCCTTTTTTCTTGTGCTTTCTGGAGGGAATAAATTAGTAAGAATAGTAAAAACGTGTAGTTAAACACCAACTAAGTACGCATATGTAGCAACTCTAAGTACTCTACAGAAACGCTGCACCGACGCAGCATCTCACATCCGCGCTCGGGCAAGTTAACCCCCACCGCTCTAATTCAACCCTCGTTTATTGTTCATGGTTACCCAATTTTGATCACCGATCCTGCATCTTGGTCCGCTGTATCGAATTTTAACCTTAGTTCAAGAAATACATTTCTAAGGACGAAATGTGATTACTGGAGTTGCCTCCCCTGACGCGGCAACATGATTATCTTCATTGAACTCAACTAATTGGTGGGTTTTGCAATGCAGCTATATTACCATTCCTTAAACCATGTAGCGGTCAATATATGAGGATGCGCAGCGCCACAGGTTACAGATATTATGGGCTAGTTGAAGTGCATGGGTCTCTGGTCAATTGAAAGGAGAAGTAAGACCTTTACACGAGGGCGGTGAAGCCAGGGTTACAAGCTCGTGAGGATTCTCCCTCTGTATCTACTGTATTTATACTAATCCAAGAGTCCAGTTGAGTCATAAATAAATTGTTCCATATTATTACAGTTCCTTCTTCTTCCATCTTACTGACTCCCTCTGATTCCAGGTGAGTCGTGCAATCCGTCGAGTCATTCCAGACCTCGGTGATGTGCCCGAGTGCACTTTCCCCAATACTTTTAATGAGCTCAAGTGACACTTTTGGTTTTCATTTGAGCGACGGAGAGGGCCTATAATCGAAATCCAGGTAAACATTGGGACACGCTACCTCAAGTGGGTATTTAGGGTGTACTTGTGGGGATTTTTTTGGATCCCAACAATGCATTATCCTTGCTAAAGCATGGTCAACGCTGTGTCCGGTTCAGGCACCTGCCGAACCCCGAACCTGGACCCGCGTTCAGGTTCGGTTCTGCGTTCGAACACGTTCGAACGCGAGCAAAATTTGGCCACCTTAGCGCATCCAAATCTCATCAATTATAACAGCTATGGAGGCATTCTATGCTCCTACTTCGTGAGTGTAGCCCCAATTAGACTCATAACCACTGAATGACCGCCGAATGGGAAAATCCCACGGTTGAAAAGTTTCGCATTCGGATGTTGAACGACAGAAGAGGTAAATCCCGGCCCAGACATGCACTAGAGGAGTTCCTACATTTCACAAGTATCAATATGGGTAAATTCGGTTCGTGGTTCGGTTCAGGTTCGAAAAAACTCGCATCAAATGCCGAACTTGAAAGTGGCGTCGGGTTAGGGCAATGGTCAAACGCTGAACCTGAACCTTGCGTTCAGTTCGGTTCGGTTCAGGGTCGATCCGATTTCCGAACCGGACCTGGCCAGCACTAGCACTGCCGCGCATTGGCACGACCAACACCATCAACAGGAATGGCTTTTAAGACCTTGAATTCCTTCATTTCATGTTTTAGCTCATTATTGCCACCAGGACTGTGATACTTATAAGTTGAACCGGGGACTTTGTGAGAAAACCACAGGAAAAATAGTGTCTTTCGACCAATAGATATATTTAGTTAAACATCGGGATTAGCACGGCATTTTCTCCTGGCCCAGACTGGACGAGGACTGAACTCAACTGACTTCATCTTTACCGCAGATTAGATATATAGGGTTTTATTCGTTTAAAAACGTTTATAAACGATTGAGGCACGCCTTCTCATTCGTCAGGGCACAGGATCAGGGCACAGGAACAGTAACATGAAAGACAGCATGAACGGCGGGGACCTGGGAACAACTTATGCAATATCAAAGCGATTTGAAAGGCAAACAGAAGGCCATTGAATACGAAGACAATGATGATAATGGCTAGATCTGGAGAGTGAGGAAGAATCGGAATTCCACTTTCCCTCACGCATTGGCTGCAAGCTTTCGCCCCCGCGTAATATCAGCTGCTTGCGATGGGACTCCGCGCCACTACAATCCGTGAGCTATAGGTGGCACACCGCCCGAACCAACGTCAACGAAAGGTACGTGAAATGACATCCAATACAGCTTAAATTTTAATGTGCCACAACCGTCCGCGCGAGAAGAGCTTAGGTTAGAGCCTCTTGCGAGCTCGGAGTTGGATCTGAATGAAATGCTAAGGAATCTGAGAGTATTGTTAGACCAAAATCATGGTGGCTGTAAATAAAGTAAGTCTTGGAAATTGAGAAATGCAGAAGAAAGAAGTGAAATCCTGTCATTCCCCTGCCATTATAGCTGCCGACCGAGACTAGGGTTCGGGAACGATTCTACATGTCGGCTCTCTGGCCTTGCCAGATCGGTGGTCTCTCACGAGTTGTGGCCGCGGGCCTAGTGCGGGCAAAGCACCATATATAAGACCCATAGTTCGTGAGTTGCTCGTCTCACAAGAACCTGCCAGAGGAACTATGGCTCAGTGAGTCGAACGTCCTGTCAACAACGGGTATTAGTCTCTGACATGGTGTTGTAGGAATCGGGTCAACGTTTTCGAGGCGGTGGGCGAATGGTGCGAGCAAGCCCAGCAGCACACTGACATTCCGATCGCGGTCGAGTTCGACTATGGATGGGAGGTGTACGCGCAGATCGCGTTGACGCTGAAGTTCTACCACGTGTGGAAGGCCGCCCAGACTACCCTCAGCAATGTTCGGCGTGAGCTCCACGTGTACGCAGGTACAGACCACAGGGCGGATATCATCCTGTCGTACCAGTGGGGGGGCACGGACATCATCGAGATGAAGTGCGAGTCGAAGAGGGACCGGGAGGTCACCGTCCAGTTTGGCGCGCGCTTGCACGACGATATCATGAAACTTAGGAATGGTGTAATCGATGGGGCGTACCCGAACCCGCGAAAGCTCGTATTCGGCATCACCGTCACTGCAGCGGTGACCACCGAGACGCGGAACTACTTCCAAGCACCCAACCACCAGTCCCTCGGAGTTCGGGAAGAGTCTGTGCCTGGAACTGATATATCTGTTTTCTTTTGGCGTGACTGGTAGTAAATAGCGTCGGAACGTTGCTTGTTTTCATGTAAATATAGCAATTTTTGGGACATTCGCCGCAGGTTTATCGGTCAATACAGGCCCCAGTATCCAAGAGCTTTGAGGGGATTTGGCACAACACGAAGAGAAATCTTAAACCGATGGTCGAGAATGTTTTGGATCGCCTCGCGCCGAGAACGGGCGCCGACACCAGAAAAGCCGCAAGATACAGGACGAGCTGTAGACGACTGAATAAGGCAATAGCGCAAAATCCCGGGCTGAAGCAATACGCGGCCGGGCAGACTGATTAGGGGATGGTGGAACGCAAAATGACACGAAGCAGGCGGACCTAGCACTGCCATCTTCCACGCATGGCGTTTGCGGGTTGTTTCGCAAGCAAGCGTATAGTTTATCGCAGAAGGGACCGCGTTAAATTGACAGGAATCGACCAAGAATTTTGTACGACTCGGTAAGGCGAACCCAGAGGTACGATGGCCGGAGTACGCCAAACGAATTAATTGTCCGAGCAGATGACTTGTGCTCGTTCCCTTTCTCTGTTCGTGTGGCCCGAAGTCGGAATATAATCGCCAGCAACAGAAGGTCAACGCCCAAGGTTCTCGTAGAATAAGGCCCGCGCGCCGCTTAAAGGTGGGCTTGTTCATGGTTCGATATTTTCGCCTCAGTTTGATCGATCAATACAAGTCCCAGTATCGAAGAGATTGGAAGCGAACACGGGGACGAGAATCTGTAACTGGTAGAATATATTTTGAGTGGCCTCGCAATCCAGCCAAGAGGGTGCCAGTGACACGGAAAGCCCAGGGAAAGCCGCAAGACGCAGAAGAGCTCAGTGCTTGAAGGACTACCTCGGTACCCCAGAATGCGGGACCAAAGGAAGACGCCGCCGCACGCGTGCAGACTGGGTGGGGGATTTGGAGATGGTGGGGGAAAAGCAAGAGGAAGCGGGCCGATTTGTTCCGCGCACTGCCACACCGCCTCTTGTCTTCGCAACTTCCACGCCATGCCGTTTCCGGGTTTTTTCTTCTTGGTTTTCCAGCTTCGGTCCAGCTTCAAGGGTTTTGTTTAAAATGGCCAACCCCTCTTCGCGACAAGGCTATAAGCAACGCCTAAAGGGTGCGTCTCGGGAATGGCGCGTTTTTGCTGTCTGAACGCCGTTTCCGCGCGCCTCGCTGGCCGATAACTCACTTCTTGCGCGACTGGAATCTCTTCGCTGTTACAGCTTACCTCTTCACCCTCCAGCGCTTTGACGCTGTATACAGTATCCACTCTGCACCAGCTCAACGGGTGCCGCCTGCCTCTCTTTGCCGGCGCACGATTACGATTGGCCTGCCGCCCGACGTAGCGGTGGATGTAAGGGGACAGAGCGGCGTGAGTCCGAGAGAGGAAGGACGAGTGGTGGTACGCGGGTAAAGAGAGAAGTGCGAGAAGGGAGGGCCGACGCTGAGTCAAAGGGCGGCGTCGGGGTTAACACTTTTTGGTGCGTGTATTTCTCCCCAACTATATCCTCGCGTGCATCTCACCTTCTCATTCTTCCCCTTCGTGCGTTCTGTTGATCCTGTCACCACGTATTTACCATTCACTAACTGGTATTTCTCTCACAGGACGCCCCTATTGAGGCCTGCGCAGCCACTCCTCCTCGCACTGCACTTATTCTACACCCCTTGCGGCGCAGAATTTTTTGCGCGATCGATATCAAAAGGACAGATGTCCTTCTGGGTGTGCATTTTCCTCGATCTTCTGATAATCTATTTACTAACTTGCAGAACACTCAGCGCACCGGCACCTTCGCGCAACGGTCATTTACTGGAGTCCGAGTCCGTCGCGGAGGCGCACCAGGCTGCTCCGCTCCGCGCCATGAAATTTAACTAACCTTCGAAGTTTATTTACTTCGACCCAAACGGGATCGCCCGCAGTGGACAATTCAGCCAAGTAGTCCCCCAACGTAACGCGTCATGCGTGTACACCTTGACGAATGGGTACGCGCACGGGTCGATATCACAACGCCCGGCAGATAACGGAATTGAATTCTGCGGCACGGGCGTTTGTTCGCGGGAACGTGGGAGAGTCGTGGTACGCGGAAGGGGAAGGACACCGACACCGACACGTCTCGAGAGGCACGGTGAATACCTCCATGGAAGGCGAGCGCGGTGGAATGGACCTCGTCTCCACGTCCAAATGACAGGCTTCCGTCATCGCTTCCACTTCGCTCCCTCGCCTCCCACTCGAGATGGGGAGACTAGGGCCTTAATCCTTGTTTCCACCGATTCCTGGACACCACGCCCCGCTCCTCCGCTGTTTCGACTTGCGCTATGATCAAGAATGGCCGAGTGGGGACTGATATGGTCTCGCGTACAGTACTGACGCGCTTCGCCCTTGAACACTGAATCCCGCGTTCGCGTCCACGTGCGGAAGCCCCATCTCCAACGTCTCCCACCACTTCCCTGGCCAATGCCCCGCCGTCTGAATTGAAGCAAATTCCAATATATAGTGCGTTCCTCGTTGCTGCCTCCTTGCGCGCCGCAACATAAAGGTCAAGACTGTGCCCAACGATCCGTGGTTCTCTGTACTCGCTGACTTTAAATTTGCTTCGAATTCGAGTTCAGATTGAATTATAATTCCTCACACCCGTTTCCCGAGGCTGACGCTTTTGAGAAATCTTACACCGAGGCCGCAGTTCAAGCCTCTCAGGAATCAAGGTATGTACATGGGTCAATGTAATCCTGCGCGTTGACCAAACGTAGGGTAGACTAGACGTCATCGCACGACTCGAGCCCGAATAACCCGAAGCTCAGTCGATGTAAGCTATTTCGATTTCTTACATCCTTGATTCAATGTTGGCAACTTTCACTCACACGGAATAAAAGCAGGCTTCATTGATTCTTTGCGCAACTTTCGAGCAAGTCCACAATGCGAAATTCATTCAAGGTGTGTACACACTCTCTCTTGCTTTCTTGCTTTCTTTATTTTGTTCGTTCGATTTTCGGATGTAGTGTAGTGCACATGGAATCAGTATAATAGTTTTACAGTCGTAGATTTTATGTACATATGTAGAGCCGTGAACAGGCCGTGAATATACGGCGTATTGCAACCCATTTACACCCGAATTTGAGAGGAAACCCGGTGCAAAAACCTAGGGTAATTGATACAAATGGAAGGTAATTCACTCCAAATTGGAGGTAACTTATTTTAAACGTTGCTAGCAGGGTAATCACGCGAATCCAGGATATTTCTGCTAATTTGGTCGAATTTCGGGGCCAAACTGGGGTCTTTCCTGATAAAGTTCCCTGTTTGAATCCTTGGTCAAATAACTTTTGTCTACCTCAAAATAAATGCAGATTAAATACACATGGCTAAGGAAATGCAACCCAGTGGAATACATTTGACCTCGCTTTGAACTTGAACGTCGCTCGGGTATCGGCCCGCATCACGCGCGGCAACTTGGCCTTTGTGATAAAGAACGTCACGCATCACACCTTGCCGTGTCTTTCTCCTCCCCCGACCACTCATCGACCAGGCCTGACTGACCGTCGGTTGCCTGTGATCCCGTCGCCTTGGCCACCCACCGCCCTCCCGACCCAGCGCGTGCGATCCTCCACGATACCTCCCTGTGCACCTTCGGAATTGACTCATGAGTGTTCGTGCCACCTTGGTCCATGGTGCGTGTCCTTTCTCTTTCATTTCGTGATTGACCATTCAAGCCAGCACTAACACAAGCTCAGGTATTACTAAGTACTATATACCAGCTATGAGCACCTACCCATCTGTACGTTGACATTTATAATTTCACAACTGACTCGTGCGGCTTGCTTGAACGAGTTATCAAGTACTGCCTTCAATTTCTGGTACTCGGATGTCGGAATATGCCCCAGGTACGTCCCTCCCCCCATTTTTATAGCCACTCTGACATTTCTGTTAGAATGTTTCAGCCCAGCACTCGGGCATCTCAATGGCCCGAAGCTATGACTCCGGGTATGCTTGGCTTTCTCTTTGTTCTTCGTTCAATTGAAATGACCCTCAGGTCTTGTTCACCCCCTTCAAATGGGAGTTCCAGCTGGGAGTGGGGCTCCCCTATCAAAGCCACGCGCCGCGCGCGGGCATAAACACAGGTTGAACCACAGGTACGAGATTATCGCTTGAGATATCCCCCCAACTTGACCTTTTGCAGAACTTAAGTCCCGTAACGGACTTAAGCGCCGTAACGAACTCAAGTCGGGTCTCAAACTCAAGTCCCGCTACCCAAACTCAAGTCCCGTTAGCCAACCTCAAGTTCCGTGAGGTTTTGAGCTCAGCACGCAACTTGAGTCGCTTATTATTGTAGTTATGTATCAATCAAAACAGTCTTCAGTTTAATTAGGATTAGATTTTCAACCATCTTAAGATTAGATCCAATGAAAAACTTAAGTGTATATGTAGACCCGGCATCAGGCTGCTCGAACGGTAGGAAAAATGAACTTAAGTCCGGCTGGCGGTATTTACCGCCCAGAACTTAAGATAAGCTCATTGAGTTTCACACTACTCCTGATCCCGCACACCGGGGTTTGAAGTCCTAGTCGGGCTCTCTGCCGAAGCCAACATCAGGCTGACCTAGAAACGGTTAAAAGAGTTTTTCTTCAGGTTTAGTTTGGGGTTCTGGGCAAACCATTTTATAAATGGTTTAAATGAACTGTCACGATTTGCCTCACACCTCCTACCTGCAGCTGGTTTGCCGCCTGCAACTAGGTAATTAGTTAGGGGTTATTTCCCGAACCGGAAGGCAGTTGAACCATCAAATCTGTCTAATGTACTTCGGTAGCCAGAGAGGAGTCCCTGTTGGCTCCAATGTCTATGAGAGCATTGTTTGGAGTTTGGTTTGAATAAACCACATTTTTCACTGACCTGCCTCTCCATCACCACATTGTAAATGGTGAGCTCAATTATCCGCAAAAATACCCTTGATACACAGTTTTAAACCATTTAGGTTTAGTTTACTAAAATCTTTAAACCTAAACTAAATGGTTGGAGCCTTACTAGTATATTAGTGCCTCCACTCCCGTCAAACTCAGCAGCACGAAATGCGGAAAGTTGGAGACAGGGGAGAAGCGACTCAATAACTGTTGTTATTTTCAACACTGAGGCTGAAAGACCTCGGCACTTCAGTGGCCCGGGCGAAGAATACTTCTCCCTTGGAGTAGGTCATGGTATATCTGGTCGAGACCATTGAAAAAGTGGTAGCCAGTTCCAGTGGCTGCGAACCGTGGGGCTTTGAATTGTTTGGTCATGAATTCAGGAACACGGGTAGTGCTGATACCAACCTGATTTTAAGATAAGCTTATGAATTAGTTGGAGTAGTATATCGTTTACGACATACTGATATGGTGAGACCCCGATCGATATGGGAGGAAGACGTCCTCGAGATAGCGGGGTGTGGGTAGATTAAACCCCGAGAGTGATAAGAAAGTGAGCAGGGTTTAAGGTGAGAATCAAGTGCAGTTTCAGACCAAGGTAGTCCCTGAGATTAGACAAGGTAGAATCTACTGTACATTAGATTCTACTGCGACTTTTATACTAAAAGGAAACACTTGGCGATCAAACAGTGCCTGGTAGCTAATTAGTACTTAGGGTTGATTTAGGTAGGTAGGTAGAGGAGAGTGATCAATATTGTGCTCTCCTGTACAACCGTTGCATCAGGTTCTGTAGCCCCTCAATTGTGGTGACTCTCCTGTACTGCTGATTGGTAGTGCTCCTGTATTGACAATCGGTATTTGAACCAGATTCTAGGTTTGTTGTTTCATTGGGCTTTTGAAATAACTTCGGACCCCGATCGTGCCATCGTTTGCCGTTGCCGAGTCATGATCTGAGTGTGATCATGACCCAGAATTTGGTCTCACACACCTCAAGAAGATGGTGGTGTTTGTTGACACTGCTGGTATCCAGCATGGAATGCAAAGCTTACAACCAGTCTATCTGTGATCAGCCTGTGGACCCGTGGTAACTAGTCGCCCAGCAGATGCGAAATCCACCAACAAGTAGGAGCGGCATGCAGTTGCCTTACAGCTGTTTCCGAAATCCTTGAGACAACGTCGATATTTTCGCCCGCCGTCAACTTTTGATGAGATGCTAAGGATTTCCCTTTTTGGTAGAACCGCCGAGACCGGCCCCAGTCTGACCGGGACTTGGACTGCTTGACAGATCAACTGGCGTGTGGTCATATTGGGGTGGATTCTCATAGAACGGAGATGGACTGGGTGCAGGGGGACGACGGGGAAACGACATGGGGAGAAAAGAAAAAAAAAGGCGGTAATGAGCCGGTCATCAGATATATTTTGATCAGTTCTACCAAAAACGGAACTCCTTAGCATTCCATCAAAGTTGACGGCGGGCGAAAATATCGCCGTTGTCTCAAGGATTTCGGAAACAGCTGTAATCAAGCAATCCTTGAGGACATCGGGTCTGTTTAGGTCAGAATGGCCCATCTCCGCATACTATCATCTTAGGGCCTATTTATTACTTACCCTCCATCTAATGCTCTCTATGTTATGGTGCTTCGACTCCTGCCATATCCTACAGTTTGTGTTTGCTCGCAAGAAATGTAGTAAACCAAGCAATTGTGCCAAGGCTACATTGGTGCCATGAAGGCTCTGAATATCTGGGAAATTGCAGATTAAACATGCATGACCGGTTTGGTTTGTGTTTGGCTTAGATCAATTCAAATGAATCCACCCCCTGAGGCCAAGTAAGAGAATTTCACTAGGAAGGTACTTGGTAACGGCTGAGTAAGATAAGTTGAGCATGAATTGTATTCATCAATGGTTCCTCCAGTGTACGCTGAACAAAAGCAATCCCTTGAGTCACATTTGATAATACAACCAACATGCCCTGTGATCCGTATTTTTGAGAATGTGACGAAGAGAGGAATCACTAATGGGTGTTTGGTGCACTGGAGAATATCTGACAACATTGGAGAATTGCCTGTGCAGTGGTAGCAAGGCACCGCTCATTTATTAGACTATTTGGCTGCTGTTTAGTTCAGATCAGATTGAACGAAAACATGGCCTTTGACCCGTATTTTTGAGAATCTGATGAGGAGATGAATTTTTACCCGGTCCTTGATATCCTTTAGAATATCTGACAATGTTTGGGAACCCTTGCAGTGGTGGCAATGCACCGCTCATTTATTGGACTATTTGGCTGCTGTTTGGTTCAAATCAGACTGAACAAAGAGAATCTAATGAGGAGATGAATTGTTACTCGGTCCTTGATAACATTGAGAATATCTGACAGTGTTTGGGAACACCCCTTGCAGTGGTGGCAAGGCACCACTCATTTATTGGACTATTTGGCTGCTATTTGATTCAGATCAGATCGAATGAAAACATGCCATTTGGCCCGCATTTTTGAGAAAAATTAGGACATCATCCCAGAGAGTGCCTGGTAGAGCGGGTTGGTGTTGTCTTTCAAGTGGTTAGTTGAATCATTTTCAATACCATGCAAACTTGGCTTACCATTGGTTGACATTTTGTTGTAGGAGCTAGGTTAGAGTACAAACAGACATATTTTTTGGTGATACTGATGGGAGTTTTCCGGAAGGAAGCGGTGGGGTGTGTCCGGATGAATGAGGTTAAGAGGAATGATGTGTGGGAAGGTTTGGGCGGCTTGGGAAGCAGAACCAGCCCTGGGCTACTGCTGGGTGCTGAAGGAAGTCGGTTAGCTCAGCTGGGTCGCTTCGGGTGTCGGATGAGTGCTGGGATCCGCTAGGGCTGGGATCGGTTAAGAGATTGCTGGGTCAATGCCGTGATCTTGTTTGGTTGCTGGGAATTGGAACCTGTGCAGCCACTCAGGTTGAATATGGAATAAGGAAATCAAGCTTGTTGAATGTTCAGTTGTGAGTGTACATCTCGCCGTTCAACCGTGTGACATGTTGAATGTTCACATCAAGCACATTGATGTTCACATCACGCAGGTTGATGTTCAATTTCAGGTGTGCACAGTGCAATTTGAGGGTGTGAGTGCCTCATCTGGAGTTCATCTTGAGTCGTTGGATGTACTTCTAATGAAAGTAAATAATATTCAACGATAAATACCGTCATAAGCTTGGGAGTGTTTGTGGCTCATTACTGCATTTCCTGTAAATAATGGCAATCATCATTTTTTTTTTGGCGCGATTCCCAAAAAGGAAATTGGCTGCTTTTGCCTTCCTGTGCGTTATCCTCACGCTATGGGCAACCGTCGCATTAGCTCCGACCTCAAGGACTGTGCCCTACGCCTCTGGAATGCCGGTTGGGAGACTGAAGACATCTGCCACGCTCTCCACGTCTCTCCACGAAGCCTCTATCGATGGCGGGACATATTCGAGGAGTTTGGCCAATCTACGAAGCCTCCCTCTGTATTGCGTGGACGCGACCGCATCATCAGTCTGGCAGTTCTTACAGCCATCCGCCAAGTCTTCTTCCACGACCCCACCGTTATGCTCGACGAGCTGGCTTGGCATCTCGCGATCCATCACGACATCGTCATCTTCATCTCAGCCCTTCAAGCAACGCTTGTACGTGCCGGACTGACCCGTAAGGTCCTCCAAAAGGTTGCCTGTGAGCGCGATGAGGCACAGAGACAAGAATATTGGGCATGCATTCGTGATCCCGACAATTTCTCGGGCACCGGGCTGGAGTTTGTGGCAGTTGATGAATCGAGCAAGGATGCCCGCACTACCTCGAGAAATTATGGACGCTCCCCTCTTGGTCAACGGGCGGAATCCTCCGAAGCCTGGGTCCGAGCGGACCGGTACACCCTTACTGCCGCCTTGAGCCTGGAGGGATACATTGCCACGCGGATTGTTTTGGGTTCTATGGACGCATATGAGTTCTTTGACTTCATCGTCGAGGATGTCGTCAGTGGCTCTTGTTTCCTACCTCAATGGCCTAATTCTCTCACAGTTGCCACACATGAAGCCATATCCAGATGTCCAAAGCGTCCTCATCCTTGACAATTGCCGGATCCACCACACCGAGCTCCTGCGCGAGGTCCTGAATGAACACGGTGAGTCATTGAATCTCTCTCTCTCTACCGCGACCTCACAACGATCAGGAGTTATGATTCTGTTCCTGCCGGCCTACTCCCCGGACTTCAATCCGATAGAGGAGTCCTTTTCGACGTGTGAGTACCTCCACTCCCTTCGTGTTGTCTATTGGCTCATGTAGTTGATCCTTCCAGGGAAAGCGTATCTTCGCCGCCATGGCCGTACAATTGACCAAGAGGATGATCCCTTCCTTGCGCTTTTGGAGTCGACAGCTTGTATCACAGCGGAGATGGCGGTCGGTTGGTTCAAGCATGCGGGTTACATTTGGTAAAGCTACGAAGAGGCTACAGAGGGGCTACAGAGTGGACAAAATACGAAAGCCATGATTTGTGTGTAAAGAACAACTGAAATGCAGGGGATAACAACAGAGAGAACGACGACAACCTATGCATTGAATTTTCCCGCACCAAGATCTGCCTTGAACCGGACGTTCGCGTCGTGTATACGACGCCAGCCGAAGAGCGTGAAGCCGGCATTCTGTAGGTCACCGTCGCGCTCGGGTTGTGTGGCATCTCCAGGGCGGAATCCAACCTCCTTGAGGCGAACACAATCAACGTCGTCGACGTTGTACTCTTCGCAGAACTGATCAACAGATACGGAGTGCCGTTTCACGGGGGATGGAGGTGCCGACTTGGGCTGGGGAGGCGGAGGCGGGCGTGCTAATGCTGGAGCAGGAACGGTATTGAATTGTGGAAAAAGCGCAGCAAGGCCGCCGCCACCGCCGCCGTTGGTGAGAATCGATGCCATCAATAAATCGCTGAGTGAAAGAGCGGGTGCGGGTGCGGGAGCAGGAGCAGGAGCGGGTGCGGGTACGGGTGCGGGTGCGGGTGCGGGAGGAGCAGGGGGAATCACCGCATTGACGCCAGGAATGTTCTTTATGCGCTGACTTGCATCGAAGAATCGCGACGCAAGCGGCGGTGTCTCGACGTCGGTCTCCTTCTGCGCCTGCGTGGAATCATGTCAGCTCATGGGTAAACACTGTGGGGCCAAGAAGAACCATCGCGCTACACCAGACTCCGATTCTACTTGCATTCAAATCATAGTAAAAGCCGGTCTTGGGATTGAAGTAAATGCACTTGTTTGGGTCGATCTGGGGGTAGTTGCCGATGGGGTAACGTTCTTCGAGAAGTATGCGCTCCTCCTTGGTCGCTTTGTTGAAGGTTATCTGTGGGAACAGGTGAATGACTCAATCCGGGGCGAATTTATGCGCAACGCACCTGCTGTTGGTGTATCGAGTCAGCTGGACCTGTTGCCTCGAGCTGGGAGTAGTCGAACTTCTGGACCGCCTCCCCCGCAACGTTTGTATTGGTTGCCCACGGCTACAGGACTTCTAGTGAGAAGCGGCCTGAGATGCGTCCGGGAGACTTACGACAACCTCCTCCATCGGTTCCGCAGGCGCAGGCATCGTCAGAATGATGCCACGGCTGCCAGCTTTCTTGGCGGACATCTCCGTGACCATGGCGTTGTAGCCAGGCTCCTTCCCGAGCGGAACGATCTGCGAGTTCTTGGGGATTTTTGCCTTCCATTGAATCTTCGTCTGGTGGATGTTTTCCGGGAGGCAGGGTAAGGTCTCAGCAAGTTTGGTAATGAAGTCGGCATAGGTATCGGTCGCAAGAAGGGTGAATGGGCCAAAAGGTACTTCTTCGGGGGCAGGGGCTCTGCGAGAGCGTCCAGTGGTCGCGGGCTGTTTCTTTGGGATGTTGATATAGATAGTAAACGCAAGGGGGGCCTCTGGGGGAGGGTCGGGGGTGTCGGAGTCCGAGTCGCAGATAGTTCTAGTTTTTCTCGCTTTCTTGGCAGGTGCAGCGGATTTGGCGGTCGTCGAAGAAGCATTCTTGCGTTTTGAGGGCTGGGATCGCGAGCGGACGAGTGCGGGGGTGTCGACGACCCATTTTCGAAGAGCTGCTCATCAAGAGGTCAGAACTTGTTGCAGGGAGAGTAAAATGTGCACGCACTTTCAGTACTAAGTCCTGCGGCCACATCATCAATCATTCCATCCACCAGGCTCCTTCCTGGGCGCGTATTTTCCTGTTCGTCGCCCGAGTCGATGTATTCGTGGTCGGACATGGTGCAAGAGGCGAGAGAGAGGTCGGGACGTGGCAGGAGGAAGCAAATCGGGTGATTTCCTTTTTGGGAATCGCGCCAAAAAAAAACGATGATTGCCATTATTTACAGGAAATGCAGTAACAGTGGCAGCGGATAATTATGTCAAATTGGGCATAGTTTGCACCCGTGTCGTGATACCATCATCGGATGGTTGTCCTGGGTCGCACGGTTGTCTTGGGAGTGCAAACTTAGGCCGTTTTCATTGTATACTGTACTGGAATGACTGCACATCGTAGGTCGTCCAGGCCCACCCATTGAAAATACTGATGCCACATACATAAGAGCCTACACTGAGTCCGAAAAAGTATTGGATCACCAGGTTTCAAAACTTGAAGACTCTGTTATGGAATCAATACATATGCAAGGACTGAACTTTGCAGTAGGATATGGACACCTTGAACCCTGCTACCTACCACCAAAAAGATCGAGCCGAACACGCAGCCGATGATCCGAGCTGATGCAATAAACGCGGACATGTGATCCAATTCTTTTTCCGCATTTGGAACATCCACAATTTCTCCTCTTGAAACACTACAAGATCATACCGTATTGATACTAATTTTTATCTACAGGTAAATATGACTACATCTGACACTACTGTGTCCACAAAAGGTGTATTTGCTCCCCTAAAAAAGACAGGGAGGGGAAATACAGTTGCTGCCGACAAGGTGAATGTGATGCCCTCTGCAGTGTCCGGGATTACTTCTGGCTATTGTCCGAACCGTATTTTGGTGTCCAAGGAGCATAGAGACCATTATTCGCTCAAATCAGACAGCGGAAATATCCATAAAGTGGTGTGAATGCTGTTTTCCGGCCAACTCAAGAGTGTGCCTGACTCACAGCAGCCAATTTTTTCTCACTTCCCCGTCAATACACACCGGAATTCCTCAAGAAAGGGCTGTTTAATGTTTTCTTCCATCAGTGGAAGCCCCTCCTCACCGCTGGACCCCAGAGGAAGCATGCGGACTCCGTTGAGCACCATTGTTATTGAAAGCGGGAGGATTGCC
Organism: Mycena alexandri; assembly: GCA_029233265.1. Taxonomy (NCBI): domain Eukaryota; kingdom Fungi; phylum Basidiomycota; class Agaricomycetes; order Agaricales; family Mycenaceae; genus Mycena; species Mycena alexandri. Next base: position 19,995 of record JARJCM010000127.1, on the reverse strand, counting down.
AGGGCGCGAGTTATTCCGGGCAGGTCAAATTTAAAATCCTAGGTCCGGATACACCTAATAATTCCACATAGCAACACTAATTAGAGGTGACATATAGCCCGATATGGCAGGTCTAAGGAGAGGCGCCAAAAGTTGCATAGGGCTCCATGCTATAAACCTTGCTATACCTCGCTATAAATCCACACTATATCATGCTATATCTATGGGTAGGGGACTTAGAGCTTTTTGGCGGACTATGTGGCGGTGTGCGCCCTGCCGCCATCAGTGCGGTCATCATCGCGCCCATCATCGGGCTTGTCGCTGTCGCTGTCGGGTGAAAAAATCGGGATTAAATATTAGTAAAATACATGATAAATACAGGATATATAATGTGATCCTGATGTGCTAAATGCGCCATCACACGCCATCCCTGGCCGCCGTGTGCGCTCATTGTGCCCGCCGCCCGACGTGCGTCTCGGCAACGGTTGGTCCAGAATGCTCGAAAAAAACAACCATTAAATCAGGCATAAAAAGGTGAGTACGGGACACCCTGCGCGCCCATCATGATGGCCGACGTTGGCAATGCGTGGTCCAAAATCCTCGAAAAAATAACCATTAAATCAGGCATCAAAAAACGAGTAGGGGACACCCTGTGCACTACTGTGCGCCCGCCGCCCCTGTCCTGCGCGGCCATCATGATGGTCAACATTGGCATACCTCCCGAACCCGCCGCCCAAAAATTATGTAAAAATAGCCATTAAATTGAGACAAAGAATCCGCCTCTCACAGACCTCAGTGCCTACACTGCTCCAACACAGTAATCTTACACTGCTTGCTGCTTACAAAATACCACCAAAAAACTGTGCCCACATCATGCTCGCAGAGGGATCCATATAGGGCCTGTAGCAAATTCTTTCAGCACAAGGGAGGTTGGAGGATGATGACACCCCCAAGACAGACAATTCATCGAGATGGTGATGACGGAGGCGCCACCGAGGAAGGAGGTGGGGAGGGAGAAAGCCCACTGTGCAGCGGGGAGGGAGAGACACAGTGCATCTCCACGTCCTTGACCTCCTTGTGCGAGCACAGTCAAACATGGGCAGTGTTAGAGCCGTACTGACCTTGCACTTCATGCCCGGCTCGATGTTGACGCCGGGCTCACGCTTCACGCCTGGCATGATCTTGATGTTGGGTTGGAGCTTGACCGGGTACTCAACCAAGCTGGGCGCGTGTGCGGCAGCTTCGCGCTTCGCAGCCTCGCGTGCACAGATCAATGCCTCGACACGGAAGGCATGTGTGGCCGGCGGCGACTGGGCGCCCTGGTGGTCATCCTACTGGTGCCTCTGTAGCCTTCATCCTCCTCGTTTCCTGCATAATGGGAGGGGGGGGGAGGAAGCAGCAGTGGGTGAGGTGTAGGGAGGCGCAAGCAAAGGGTGGATGGAACATGACTGCATGTCATGCAGTGTTAGGGATCTGCCCGCACCCCCTGCCATGGCCTTGTCCCTGGAGCATGCATGCAGCAAATCTGAAGGCCCGATGCGCGGTGTGGGAAGCTTGACGTACTGTGGTGCACCTTGCACATGAAGGGCATTCAGCGTTCTATTTGCAGCACACTGGGTTTCTTCGGCATGTGCCAGCGCATCACTAGTGGCGAGCCAAAAAAATCTCTTGTTTTGCTTGCTGTGGGTCTGGATGTTGAATTTGTTGCCCCAGAGGAGAGGGGTGGTGCATGAGACATAATGGGGAGGTGGATCAGAGGAGGGAAGGGTGGCCAGAGGAGGGCCGGGTTATGGCAGATTGAGGAGAGGAGGTGTGATGATCGGTCACACCGGCCACAATCATGATTGTTGATCAAACACACTTAAACGCTTAAAAGCCATTTCTCCTGCTTCTTCTGACATTCTCTCAGCTAAAAAAAGACAACAGTGTTATTGGACCGTAGTGGACGGTTATCATCCGGTTTATAGTTATTTTAGCATTGATTTCCATGCTCTGCCAAGGTGTATTCTGCGGATTGAATGGTTGATTCCGTTATTTCTGGATGTTCACACTGATTCTGTCAAAGGAGACAAGCTATTTGAAATACAGTGTATATAATCTTAGCAAGAAAGATTCATTGAGACCATTTATTCTTCATTGTCCTCCCTTTGTTCTTGGCCGGTGTCGACACTGCCGTCCGTTGTGTTTTATCCCTCGAGAGGGGGATCTTGACCCCGGCAGGTTGAAAGGAATTGAATTCGTTTAAAAGAGGCCAATACAAGTGCAAGTACTCTGGATAGCGATGTTTCTTGACAAATTTTCGGTAGACAGGTGAGTTTGCATGCTGAGCATGTAGATTTACCTTACTCTCAGTGTATGCTGTCCCAAAAGAAGTATTAGACCTTCTGCTAGAAGCCTATGCAAGGAATACACCCACTTTTCTCTGTGGTTAGTGTCAGCTTCATGACGACGCTCCTGAAACAAAACCATTTTTTCCGGTAATTTACTCACCTCTGCTCGCTGTCTGGTGCTAGAGGTTGGTGGGGTGCATTGGGACATGTGTGGTACAATGGGTACGGTACCAGGCCTTCCGGAGCCGTGCCAATTTGCGCATTCTTTCAGCATGTCTGATTTACCACAAATCAGTCAAATCCGAGAAAATGAAAGTTTTCTGGCCTCCTACCTCTCTCTATCTGCGCTCTGGGAGTCTCTACGATTCTTACCGTCTCTATGCTTCATTATCTTCTTTGATTGTGCCTCAGACAAAATTTGGGTGTCAGACATGAGGGTAAGAGGAAAGATGGCCAGACTTTGTATGGTAAACATGGGAAAACTCTCGAAAACTTGACGAGTTCGCGACCTTCTGAGGAAAACATTAATTTCATTTCGGGTGCTTTTCAGATGGACTCAATTATTTCTGATATCAAGTATTCATGGTCTAACAGTCCTCCAAAAAAAGAGAGGCCTGTATCCTGGAGGTTTGAGCCTTCAAATAATATTTCTCAATTCATCGGACTCATACCCGAACTCGTCGGCCGAAGCCTCGGCCATGCCTCGGGCATACGATTGCAAGCTCAAAGGCCATTGAGAAAAGTGAAGAAAAACCCAAATAAATTACAAGAGGGTCGGAAGTGTACAGAGAATTAAGATCTAAAGCTATCTATCATAGAGTACATGGCAACACCTTCCTCCCAACGACTTTAGGCTTCCCGAGCACGTTCCCTCTTCTCCTCCTTCGTCGCTGTGGGCTCAAAAGCATCATCAGTCTTGAATCCATTTCGAATGAAACGGAACAAACCCCCAGTGGTGTACTGGATGAATGAGCACTGGAACTCGTTGAAACGGGCAAGATGCGCTAACAGTGAAAATGGGCTAAATAAGCTCTGAATGCGGGCTAGCTGAACACTAACACACCACACACAAAACCTAACACAACACCAAATCCCCTACTTATACTTCACTAAGACTAAGCGCGTCTTCCTCAGTGAGTTCGGGTCCGAGCCGTAGTATGCGACTACTGGTTTGGATTCCTAGCACAACGAGAATTGAATTATGGCCTCAACTATCCCAACTAAACAAACACCACACTATTCGCTAGCTACCCTTGACGTTCCGAAACAAGACTTCCCAAGGTTTGGGATGTACAGGTTTGGGGGTGATAAGGATGTTTACTAGGCGGACGCACAAAGTGCAGTCGTCCTAGGCAAGGTAAATGAAGTGTCTATCTGAAAACTTCCACTAATGGACTATGCTGCTTCTCCTGCACTTCCTCTATGGCTTGGCTAGCTGAATGCTGCTAACGGCCGACTTCGACTCCTCTGAATCCAAGCTCTTTTCTGTTACACTTGGGCTTATTAAGGACCCCGAGTATTCTCTTAGCTCAACTAGTCGGTCGATGAATCGACTGGCAGTTCTACCAGAGTGCTGTGCCGGGCGTGGTCCGTTTTACGGGAGGCGTTTCCTGGTCACCCAATGCGTAGCTACCACTGAAGTCCACCACAAAGCTAGCCGCAACTCTCAAACTCACACTCTTGTGCTCTCGGTCCTGATTTATACGTGGAGATTGGAACCGCTCACAAACTCCCAACGCGAAGCTTCGACTTATTGGTTCACACAGTTACTTCTGGATCCAACAAACAACGCTGCGATTTCTATAGACTGGTTTACAACAGAGAAGGTACTTTATCTCCGCTTCGACTGGCCTGAGCACACCCTTATCGACTGAGCGATGAGCGGGGCATGAACTGGTCTCTAGCGGTATTTTATGAGGCTTTATATACTGTTCAGAGAGAAAATGATGAGGTAAAGAGAAATGAGTAAAACAGGCCGATGTTCTGGTCATGCGACCGCCTCCGGAGGACGAGCCGGGTCCATTCGTGGTCTAGGCTTGCCTAGCTGGCCAACTATCTGACCATCTCGACAGCCAAGCCGGGTATAATTGCCTTTCTCAGCGTGCTAGTCTGCACCCGAGCAACTCTCCATGTGCAACTCCACTCCGGAACTACTATTCCCGGTGCAGCTTGCTCATAATCACGCCATTCCACCCCGCTATCTTACGGACTGAACATCCTAGTGTTCATCCACTGCTCCATCTCAACATGAATTCACTGTTTCTGCTATTTGTCTTCGTTAGGCTCTCTGGATCGCGTCGCGTCCATCACCTGACCTGCTGGTGGGTATACTCCTATACCCCTATGGTTGGTCCCTTCGCATTGTCTCAGCTAGCGCCACTTCGACCGCTACTGTATCGACTGCAGCAGGGTATGTCCAGCTGCTATGGTACTAGCCGCCTTCCTACACCTGCTAGCTCGCTCGTGCTCGTTCCTACTCTGCGCTAGCTCCGACCAAAGCTCCGTCTGTGCAGTCGTTGGTCCTCGTTCATAGAATCCTTGACACTCTGAGGTACTAGACCTGTATGTTTATCTCCTTGATGCGTGTATTCGCCTAGTGTAACGCTTGTAAACCGCGCCTAGCACTATAACTCGTACTACAGCCAGCAGCCGGAGCTCACTCTGACTCTCCTTTGTACCACCGAACAGAGTTCTCATTGCTAGTTTGTAGCCCTGAGAAGCTAGTAATGTGCCTAATAGAAGCTAGCAGACTTCGTCATGCGCTAGCTCTAAAAAGCGCAAATGTAGCTAGATGGCAGCACATTGCAAACGCGCCGTTTCATCGTTAGCAGTGATCAGGACGTTAGAGTGTCGGATTAGCTGATGGAATGAGAATTGTCAACCCAGGTGGAAAGCATATCACCAGCTTGAGATCCTAGAGGATCAGGCGGCCTCTGCAGTCGGGATTGAAGTGTCCTAGGGCGGTGATGACACACCAGCCCCAAGCAAGGTTGCCGAAGTCGAGGTGGGGGATGGCGATGGCGTGGTGCCGAAATTGAAGGTGCATGCGGTGAAGACAGTTACCGCTGCGTACCAGACATGAAGAAAATCCCACGTACCATCTGACCTCCGCCGTAAGAAGGGCCACGCCCAAGCGAGGGGTAGGGTTCCTGAGCATGACTGCTTGAGGTGTGTTGCCTTGGTCTCCATGAAGGTAGCGGCACAGTTGGTGATCACACACCAGCCCTCGACGTCACAAGGTGTTCTCCCAAGAACAGCGATGATACAGCCGTAAGAGTCGACAATGGGAATTGAGAGGCTAAAGAAGGGGAGGCGCATAAGAAGGAGGAAGGAAAGGATGATGAGGGAGAAACCTACACTCCAAGCCAATTTATATACCTCATACTGTGCTCGTCAGATTCTGGAGTTGGGTTTTCGGGTTCGTCCATCAAACCCGCTGCCTCCTGTTGCTCACAACGTCAAAGTATTTGGGTGTTAAAAGGGCAGTCCCATGGCCAATCACCACATCAAAGCTCAAGAACTCCTTGCCGCAGCGAAGGGTTCTCGAAGGGAGGGCGGATGCTGGGTGGCATGAATCAGAAAATGATTAAACTAGAGACCAAGAGAAAAAAACAGGGAATGAAAGCATACACAGAGTCTGCCGTAGTTCCAAGTTCGGATCTCAGTCTCTCTGACGGTTTACAGCGGGCAATGAAGCCAAGAATAAGAATAATATCTAGAAAACCCAGACGCCGAATCTGCCGCAGTTCCAAGTTCGGATCTCAGTCACTCGGGCGGTTTATTGGGGTGGAAGGAGAAGGAAATGGAAGAAAAAAGAAAAAAGAAAAAAGCAAGGAATTGTGCTTACCCATTGTAAAAGATGTGTTGATGCCACCAGAGTCCCAGACATGTTTGTGACGCTTAAGAGAGAGTGGATTATGCTTTGGGAGAGTAGCTAGAAGAGGTATTGACCCCAAGAGCAAAGTGGCAAGGTGGATCGACCATGGAGGAGGAGGTGGTGGTGGTAGAAGAGAGAGATGGGCTGAGCTCGATCCGGGGTCACGTGATGTGATGCAGTGTGTGGTGTCACATTGTGTGACATTTGTCTCCCTCATTAACTTCATGCCCAGTGGCTGGGCTCAACATCAGCAAAAAAAAATGTGAGTTTGGGCAATCCTTGGCAACCCATTTCGAACGGAAGACCTCTCTACCTGTCAAGAAAGTTGACCAGCAGAAAAGCTCAGGATAATTATTGAGCTGCTCGTGCGGGCATGGGTTTGGGTTGATGGGAGGACATCAGAGGGTGACAGTGAGCATCATGAAGAGGAAACAAGGTCTAACACTCCCTACCAATTTTCTTTGGATTGTACCAATTTTATTCATAGTCTCACATGACGACGCTGAGGAGGAGAAGGAGAGGTGGGGTCATCGCGGCCCGGGGCATCAGAGGTGCTTTTCTTGTCTCTATTTAACACCTATTTTTGCATGATTTTTGGACGGCGAGTTCAGGAGGCGCACCGACATTGGCCATCGTGATGGGCGTGCCGGGCGGGGGCGGCAGGCGTGCAGTGGCGCGCAAGGTGTCCCGTACTTGCCTTTTTACACCTGATTTAATGGTTATTTTTTCGGGGATTCTGGACCACCCGTTGCTGAGGCGCACGTTGGGCGGCGGTGCGATGAGCGCGCATGGCAGGCGGGGACAGCACGTGATGGCGCGCTTGTCACATTCTGATCACATTATATATCCCGTATTTATCATGTATTTTACTGGTATTTTATGCTGATTTTCTCACCTGACAGCGGTGGCGACAGGCGCAGTGATGACCGTACTGATGGGCCTGATGGCAGCAGGGCGCACACCGCCACATAGTCCGCCAAAAAGCTTTAAGTCCCCTACCCATAGATATAGTGTGATATAGTGTGGATTTATAGCGAGGTATAGCAAGGTTTATAGCATGGAGCCCTACGCAACTTTTGGCGCCTCTCCTTAGACCTGCCATATCGGGCTATATGTCACCTCTAATTAGTGTTGCTATGTGGGATTATTAGGTGTCCGGATAAGTATCAGTAGTTCTGGGAAGCAGAATAATAAGCCAAAGGGCCCATCTGCACCATAAAAAAGGTCAAACAGAGCGGCGACGGGCCTATGGCACAATGGTCTGGGTGTGCAGCAACACCAGCGGCAGTGTCGGCGGACTACACTGCATTAACGGCCTCATGAAAAGCTTTGTTTCCACTGGAACACTCACTCAGTTTGTCCTCATGGCCCTCGACTAGCATAACCTGAACTATTTGACCATTTATTTCCAGCACAACAATGACCCAAAGCAGTAATTATTAGCACACTAATGGTGCGCTGGGCTAAATGGCCTTTATGTTCTCCATTGATGGCCATATACACAGATATTGATATTATACAGGATTCCTAGGATCACTGTGAATGTGTAATACACCATGGGGATCGATTGCTAAGAATCCGGGTGACTTAGGGCCCACATTGAAGGAGGAGTGGGAGAACATTGATCAAAGGTTTGTTCCCCCATTGTGCGACAGCCTATGGGACTGGGTCCGTGAAATATTCACTGCCAGGGGTGGGCTAACCCATTACCAACTCCCCTGGATTTTATTGGATTTTATTTGGAGCTTCTTGGACTTTTACACGTCGAATTCTGTATGCTGACTAAAACCAGATTAATAGTTGGATCACCCATCACGACTAAATGTCTCCCATGGTCACCAGCTGTGAACAGAATATTCCAATATTTTACATGCACAAACTACACCTTGTACACTATCATTCTCACTGGTTGGGAGATTCAAATTTTTCACCTCAATTTACGGTGAAAAATGTCGTTTGTTTTTCAGACATTTTTCACCGAGAAAAGAGGTGAAAAATTTAAAACTTTTTCACCACTATTTCAAGTGGAATTCAAGGTGAAAAACTTGAAATAAAATTCATAATGTTTTACACCAACTATTCACCCAAAATTCAGCGGGATTTTTACGCATTTTTCACTGAGAAAAGAGGTGAAAAATTTAAAACTTTTTCACCGCTATTTCAAGTGGAATTCATAGTGGAAAACTTGAAACAAAATTCATAATGTTTTACACCAACTATTCACCCAGAATTCAGTGAGATTTTTATGCATTTTTCACTGAGAAAAGAGGTGAAAATTTTAAAACTTTTTTCACCACTATTTCAAGTGGAATTCATAGTGGAAAACTTGAAACAAAATTCATAATGTTTTACACCAACTATTCACCCAGAATTCAGTGAGATTTTTATGCATTTTTCACTGAGAAAAGAGGTGAAAATTTTAAAACTTTTTTCACCACTATTTCAAGTGGAATTCAAGGTGAAAAACTTGAAACAAAATTCATGAGTTTTACACCTCAAAATTCACCTCTATTACCACCCGGAAATTGGGGTGGAAAATGTAAAACATTTTTCACAACAATGTTCAGCGGGAAAAGTGCTGAAAAAATTGTGAAAAAAGCGATAAAGAAATGTGGTGAAAAAATTGTGAAAATTTTGAAACTGGGGTTCACATTTTTCACACATTTTTCACATTGTTTTCTACTGTAATTTTTGGTGAAAAATACAATGAAATATACATGTTCTTTTTCAGCCCATTTTACACCAAGAATACAACTGAAAAAGTTAAAACATTTTTCAGACATTTTTCACTTGGAACTGAGGTGAAAAACTTGAAATATTTGAATTCAAGTTTTTCGGTGAAAAATGTGAATTTATTTTAAATTTATTTTCCAGCTCAAAATTCACCAGTTTTTCAGGTGAAAATATTGGTGAAAAACTTGAAACCTAGTCGTCTGAAAATGTCATGCCCTTTTCTCTTCTCTAGTCATTCTTTGAGTGCGCAACAGGGTTTGAGAGGTTGTGCATGTAACTGAAGCATTGAGTTAGAACAGCACATGCATGTTGGTGGTCAGCAGCCGTATGTTTCTGTTTATGACATATACCTGTCCTAGTAGCTGCAGCTCTTCTTGTGGAGGCAAATAGAAAGGGTTTTAAACTGTTTCAAAAGTACAACATATCAAGGGGACAAACTTGGAGAGGTTTTTCTACCGTGGGTCAGATATCGCAAAGAAAGGCACTGATGGATCCCTGGGGAGTATAGCAATGTGTGTGGTATGTTGGCAGAAAAATCGGTGCGGAACTGCCTCTCACACGGGCAAAATAATCTCCTCATGCAGCTAATATGGGCAGTTTTTGTAGTTTGGCCCGCGGATTTTCCACCGTGGGTCAGATATCGCCAAGAAAGGCACTGATGGATCCCTGGGGAGTATAGCAATGTGTGTGGTATGTTGGCAGAAAAATCGGTGCGGAACTGCCTCTCACACGGGCAAAATAATCTTTTCATGCAGCTAATATGGGCAGTTTTTGTAGTTTGGCCCGCGGATTTTCCACCGTGGGTCAGATATCGCAAAGAAAGGCACTGATGGATCCCTGGGGAGCATAGCAATGTGTGTGGTATGTTGGCAGAAAAATCGGTGCGGAACTGCCCCTCACACGGGCAAAACAAGCTAATACGGGCAGTTTTTGTAGTTTGGCCCGCGGATTTTCTACCGTGGGTCAGATATCGCAAAGAAAGGCACTGATGGATCCCTGGGGAGTATAGCAATGTGTGTGGTATGTTGGCAGAAAAATCGGTGCGGAACTGCCTCTCACACGGGCAAAATAATCTTTTCATGCAGCTAATATGGGCAGTTTTTGTAGTTTGGCCCGCGGATTTTCCACCGTGGGTCAGATATCGCAAAGAAAGGCACTGATGGATCCCTGGGGAGTATAGCAATGTGTGTGGTATGTTGGCAGAAAAATCGGTGCAGAACTGCCCCTCACACGGGCAAAACAAGCTAATACGGGCAGTTTTTGTAGTTTGGCCCGCGGATTTTCTACCGTGGGTCAGATATCGCAAAGAAAGGCACTGATGGATCCCTGGGGGGTATAGCAATGTGGGTGGTATGTTGGCAGAAAAATCGGTGCGGAACTGCCTCTCACACGGGCAAAATAATCTCCTCATGCAGCTAATATGGGCAGTTTTTGTAGTTTGGCCCGCGGATTTTCCACCGTGGGTCAGACATCAGAAAGAGGGGCACTGATGGATCCCTGGGGAGTGTAGCAATGTGTGTGGTATGTTGGCAGAAAAATCGGTGCGGAACTGCCCCTCACACGGGCAAAACAAGCTAATACGGGCAGTTTTTGTAGTTTGGCCCGCGGATTTTCCACCGTGGGTCAGATATCGCAAAGAAAGGCACTGATGGATCCCTAGGGAGTATAGCAATGTGTGTGGTATGTTGGCAGAACAATCGGTGCGGAACTGCCCCTCACACGGGCAAAACAAGCTGATACGGGCAGTTTTTGTAGTTTGGCCCGCGGATTTTCTACCGTGGGTCAGATATCGCAAACGGGGGCACTGATGGATCCCTGGGGAGCATAGCAATGTGTGTGGTATGTTGGCAGAAAAATCGGTGCCGAACTGCCTCTCACACGGGCAAAATAATCTCCTCATGCAGCTAATATGGGCAGTTTTTGTAGTTTGGCCCGCGGATTTTCCACCGTGGGTCAGACATCGAAAAGAGGGGCACTGATGGATCCCTGGGGAGTGTAGCAATGTGTGTGGTATGTTGGCAGAAAAATCGGTGCAGAACTGCCCCTCACACGGGCAAAACAAGCTAATACGGGCAGTTTTTGTAGTTTGGCCCGCGGATTTTCCACCGTGGGTCAGATATCGCAAAGAAAGGCACTGATGGATCCCTGGGGAGTGTAGCAATGTGTGTGGTATGTTGGCAGAACAATCGGTGCGGAACTGCCCCTCACACGGGCAAAACAAGCTGATACGGGCAGTTTTTGTAGTTTGGCCCGCGGATTTTCTACCGTGGGTCAGATATCGCAAACGGGGGCCCCGATGGATCCCTAAGGAGCATAGCAATGTGTGTGGTATGTTGGCAGAAAAATCGGTGCGGAACTGCCCCTCACACGGGCAAAACAAGCTAATACGGGCAGTTTTTGTAGTTTGGCCCGCGGATTTTCCACCGTGGGTCAGATATCGCAAAGAAAGGCACTGATGGATCCCTGGGGGGTATAGCAATGTGGGTGGTATGTTGGCAGAAAAATCGGTGCGGAACTGCCTCTCACACGGGCAAAATAATCTCCTCATGCAGCTAATATGGGCAGTTTTTGTAGTTTGGCCCGCGGATTTTCCACCGTGGGTCAGATATCGCAAAGAAAGGCACTGATGGATCCCTGGGGAGTATAGCAATGTGTGTGGTATGTTGGCAGAAAAATCGGTGCGGAACTGCCCCTCACACGGGCAAAACAAGCTGATACGGGCAGTTTTCGTAGTTTGGACTGCGGATTTTCTACCGTGGGTCAGATATTGCAAAGAAGGGCACTTATGGATCCCTGGGGAGTGTAGAAATGCTCGTGCCATCTTGGCACAAAAATCAGTGCAGACCTGCTTCTCACGCGGGCAAAACAATCTCCTCATGCTGGGAGAACAAGCTAATATGGACAGTTTCTGTAGTTTGGCCCACAGATTTTCTACCGTGGGTCAGATATCACAAAGAGGGGCACTGATAGATCCCTGGGGTGTGTAGCAATGCTTGCGCCATCTTGGCACAAAAATCAGTGCGGAACTGCCTCTAATGCGGGCAAAATAATCTCTGGGAATCGGGCATTTGGCAGGCGAATTTTCTGCTGTAAATCCGCAGCAAGCCAAACGTCCTGGGTTAGCATGTGCCTGGGTCTGGAGAAGGTGCAGTGGCAAGGGTGCCATATCTGAAAAAAAAAATCGGTCTGCAAATGCTTCAGATGCAAGCAAAACCATCTGAGGGACCCAGAATCGAGCATTAGGCCAGCGAACCTTCAGTTGTGGATAGGAACTAAGTCAAATGTCTTGGGCGAGAATCTCCCTGTGTTCAGAGGAGGTGCTGAATGTCTTGGGCAAAGATCTCCTGGGGTCGGGAGGAGGTGTAGTGGCATCAAATGACCGAAACTGGGCACTTCAGATTGTTCAGCCCACGTCAGAAGCAGTTGGCCACCAAATTTTCTCCCAACATGCCACCCGCATCACTGCGCTTCCTGCGGACCTAGAGACACCTTTGACCAAGAGATTTGACTCGCTGCGCATCCACAGCAGAAAACTCACCCCCCCGAATGCCTGAATCTGGGCAGGTGCTGGGAATAGTGGGTTCGGTTTGCAGATCAGACACCTCTTGCAGGAACTCTTCACCCGAAACATTTGACTCACTGCCCATCCACACCAGAAAATTCACCTGCCGAATGACTGAATCTCAGCATTTCAGATTGTTTTGCCTGCATCAGAAGCACTTGGGCACCAATGTCTCTGCACTTCTTGCAGACCCAGAGAGACCTTTGTCTGCAATATTTGACCTGCAGCAGGAAATTCACATGCTGAATGACCGTAACTGGGTACTTTGGATTGTTCGGCCTCCGTCAGAAGCACTTGGGCACCAAATTTCCTTCTGAGATCCAACCATCGTTACTCTGCTTCCTGCAGACCTAGGGACATTTTCACTGAGACATTAGACCTTCCGGGATCCATAGGAGAAAATTTGCAGAAAGTTTGCCAGCACAATAACAAAATCAACCACTTCAGATTGTTTGGCCTGTGTCAGAAGCAATTAAGCGCTGATTTTTCTGCCAGCATACCACCTGCATCATTACGCTTCCTGCGGACCCACAGACATCTTCTTCCAAGATATTTGACCTGCAGTAGAAGATCTGCCTGCCAAATGACCGAAACTGGGCACTTCAGATTGTTTGGCCTGCGGCAGAAGCAATTGGGGACCGATTTTCTGCTGACATGCCACCCACATTACCATGATTCCCGCGGACCTAGGGACATCTTCATCCAAGATATTGGACCTGCAGCAGAAAATCTGCCTGCAAAATGACTGAAACTGGGCACTTCAGGCTGTTTGGCCTGCATCGGAAGCACTTGGGCACCAATTTTTTTTTGATATCCCACTGTGGTTCCTACACTTCCTACAAACCCAGCGACACTTTTGGCCAAGACATGTGACCTGCCGCGCGATTTTTCTTCGGATATGGCACCTTTGCCACTACACCTCCTGCGGACTCAGGGAAATCTTTGTCGGAGCCATTTGCCTCGCTATAAATTTCTGGCAGAAAATTTGCCCATTGAATGCCCAATTTTGGGCACCTCAAATGGTTTCGCCTCACGGCTGTGGCCGCTTTGTCTTACTGCAAGAAAAACAGCCTGTAATAAATAGGTGATGTTCAGTGAGTTTCCCAACGGGTTTTCCTCACCGGTAAAAACGGGCCAAATTTTTCCTTTGTCATGACGAACCGTCTTTGTTGGGTTAAAAGCTTTCTCTAACCACATGCTTGGTGGGAGAAAGCTTTTACCGCAAGAAAGAGGGTTAGTCTTAACAAAGGTAAAACAAAGCCGGGTTTTCCATTGAGTAATAGACACAGGTAAAACTCACTGAACAAGATGTATCTATTACAAGGCTGTTTTTCTTCCAGTAAGACAAAGCGGCCACAGCCGTGCCTGCATCTGAAGCATTTGCACACCAATTTTTCTTCGGATATGGTACCCTTGCTACTACACCTCCGCCATACCCACTGAGATCTTCGCCCAAGACATTTGCCTCACTACAAATTTCTGGCAGAAAATTTGCCTGCTGAATGCCCGATTCCCAGAGATTATTTTGTCCGCATTAGAAACAATTCCACACTGACTTTTCTGCCAACATGGCACCCCCATTGCTATTCTCCCCAGGGATCCATCAGTGCCCCGCTTTGCAATATCTGACACACGGTAGAAAACCTGCGGGCCAAACTACAAAAACTGTCCATATTAGCTTGTCTTACCCGTGTGAGGGGCAGTTCCGCACCGATTTTTCTGCCAACATACCACACACATTGCTATGCTCCTTAGGGATCCATCGGGGCCCCCGTTTGCGATATCTGACCCACGGTAGAAAATCCGCGGGCCAAACTACAAAAACTGCCCGTATCAGCTTGTTTTGCCCGTGTGAGGGGCAGTTCCGCACCGATTGTTCTGCCAACATACCACACACATTGCTACACTCCCCAGGGATCCATCAGTGCCTTTCTTTGCGATATCTGACCCACGGTGGAAAATCCGCGGGCCAAACTACAAAAACTGCCCGTATTAGCTTGTTTTGCCCGTGTGAGGGGCAGTTCTGCACCGATTTTTCTGCCAACATACCACACACATTGCTACACTCCCCAGGGATCCATCAGTGCCCCTCTTTTCGATGTCTGACCCACGGTGGAAAATCCGCGGGCCAAACTACAAAAACTGCCCATATTAGCTGCATGAGGAGATTATTTTGCCCGTGTGAGAGGCAGTTCGGCACCGATTTTTCTGCCAACATACCACACACATTGCTATGCTCCCCAGGGATCCATCAGTGCCCCCGTTTGCGATATCTGACCCACGGTAGAAAATCCGCGGGCCAAACTACAAAAACTGCCCGTATCAGCTTGTTTTGCCCGTGTGAGGGGCAGTTCCGCACCGATTGTTCTGCCAACATACCACACACATTGCTATACTCCCTAGGGATCCATCAGTGCCTTTCTTTGCGATATCTGACCCACGGTGGAAAATCCGCGGGCCAAACTACAAAAACTGCCCGTATTAGCTTGTTTTGCCCGTGTGAGGGGCAGTTCCGCACCGATTTTTCTGCCAACATACCACACACATTGCTACACTCCCCAGGGATCCATCAGTGCCCCTCTTTCTGATGTCTGACCCACGGTGGAAAATCCGCGGGCCAAACTACAAAAACTGCCCATATTAGCTGCATGAGGAGATTATTTTGCCCGTGTGAGAGGCAGTTCCGCACCGATTTTTCTGCCAACATACCACCCACATTGCTATACCCCCCAGGGATCCATCAGTGCCTTTCTTTGCGATATCTGACCCACGGTAGAAAATCCGCGGGCCAAACTACAAAAACTGCCCGTATTAGCTTGTTTTGCCCGTGTGAGGGGCAGTTCTGCACCGATTTTTCTGCCAACATACCACACACATTGCTATACTCCCCAGGGATCCATCAGTGCCTTTCTTTGCGATATCTGACCCACGGTGGAAAATCCGCGGGCCAAACTACAAAAACTGCCCATATTAGCTGCATGAAAAGATTATTTTGCCCGTGTGAGAGGCAGTTCCGCACCGATTTTTCTGCCAACATACCACACACATTGCTATACTCCCCAGGGATCCATCAGTGCCTTTCTTGGCGATATCTGACCCACGGTGGAAAATCCGCGGGCCAAACTACAAAAACTGCCCATATTAGCTGCATGAGGAGATTATTTTGCCCGTGTGAGAGGCAGTTCCGCACCGATTTTTCTGCCAACATACCACACACATTGCTATACTCCCCAGGGATCCATCAGTGCCTTTCTTTGCGATATCTGACCCACGGTAGAAAAACCTCTCCAAGTTTGTCCCCTTGATATGTTGTACTTTTGAAACAGTTTAAAACCCTTTCTATTTGCCTCCACAAGAAGAGCTGCAGCTACTAGGACAGGTATATGTCATAAACAGAAACATACGGCTGCTGACCACCAACATGCATGTGCTGTTCTAACTCAATGCTTCAGTTACATGCACAACCTCTCAAACCCTGTTGCGCACTCAAAGAATGACTAGAGAAGAGAAAAGGGCATGACATTTTCAGACGACTAGGTTTCAAGTTTTTCACCAATATTTTCACCTGAAAAACTGGTGAATTTTGAGCTGGAAAATAAATTTAAAATAAATTCACATTTTTCACCCGAAAAACTTGAATTCAAATATTTCAAGTTTTTCACCTCAGTTCCAAGTGAAAAATGTCTGAAAAATGTTTTAACTTTTTCAGTTGTATTCTTGGTGTAAAATGGGCTGAAAAAGAACATGTATATTTCATTGTATTTTTCACCAAAAATTACAGTAGAAAACAATGTGAAAAATATGTGAAAAATGTGAACCCCAGTTTCAAAATTTTCACAATTTTTTCACCACATTTCTTTATCGCTTTTTTCACAATTTTTTCAGCACTTTTCCCGCTGAACATTGTTGTGAAAAATGTTTTACATTTTCCACCCCAATTTCCGGGTGGTAATAGAGGTGAATTTTGAGGTGTAAAACTCATGAATTTTGTTTCAAGTTTTTCACCTTGAATTCCACTTGAAATAGTGGTGAAAAAAGTTTTAAAATTTTCACCTCTTTTCTCAGTGAAAAATGCATAAAAATCTCACTGAATTCTGGGTGAATAGTTGGTGTAAAACATTATGAATTTTGTTTCAAGTTTTCCACTATGAATTCCACTTGAAATAGTGGTGAAAAAAGTTTTAAAATTTTCACCTCTTTTCTCAGTGAAAAATGCATAAAAATCTCACTGAATTCTGGGTGAATAGTTGGTGTAAAACATTATGAATTTTGTTTCAAGTTTTCCACTATGAATTCCACTTGAAATAGTGGTGAAAAAGTTTTAAATTTTTCACCTCTTTTCTCAGTGAAAAATGCGTAAAAATCCCGCTGAATTTTGGGTGAATAGTTGGTGTAAAACATTATGAATTTTATTTCAAGTTTTTCACCTTGAATTCCACTTGAAATAGTGGTGAAAAAGTTTTAAATTTTTCACCTCTTTTCTCGGTGAAAAATGTCTGAAAAACAAACGACATTTTTCACCGTAAATTGAGGTGAAAAATTTGAATCTCCCAACCAGTGTCTAGCATTTTAAATCTAGTCGAATGTCCCAGTCGATCGAGCGTCAGATAGATCTTTTATCAAAGTTCGGTGATCCGATACTTTTTCGGACTCAGTGTACATGCTGAGTATTTCCCGAGTATTATTTCGACAAAAGGATTGGGTTCCAGCACTATTCTCCAGTGTAAATCCCGCTATTCAATTCAGAGGTTTGTAAATCCAAGTGAAGGTGTTTTGTCTATTGAGACATGAGCTGGTAGAGATTCAGAAAAGTGAGGAACTTGAAATCTTGCAAATCTCAACTCTTGCGGATACATATTGTGGCTAATAACGGTTCGCGGCATACTAACACAATGATTTGCAAGTAAACCCCAAGTTCAGCCAATTTTAATGAGGGGGTACCTGCAAATCTCTATCGCTCACCTACTTTCCAAATGCAGTACATTACGGTGGAGACATCCAATTCAGCCTATTTTCCTGGAATAAATTATCCTGAGGGTGGAGTTAGAGGATGTAAGACACCCTGCTCTGTTGAGGTTCTTGTGGAGTGGTGAATGTTAGTGAGAGTCTGATGGCAATAATTATGATTGGTATACTTCCCACTCAACTTATACAGGGGTATCTGGGGTTTTGATACATCGCGAGGTTCTAATGAGAACGAGACCCGCAATGTATCGTTGGTTCTAATGAGAAGGTCGGCGATACATCACCTTAGAACGCTTTCCTTTTTCAAATGGCAGGGCGCGTGGCCGATCTTTGATTGTACGGCGGCGTTGTCCCGAGGTTTCGTGGTCGGGGCGCGAAGGGCGCGAGCGGGGTGGCTGTACCTACCGTTTTCGGTACTTTTCACCTCGCTGTCTGAGGGACCTGCAGTTTGTCGGTGCACTTACTAAACATGTTGAAGAGTAACTACCTATGGTTCTACGTGCGTGGGCTGGGCGTAGCCCTTAGAACGAGCATCGCAAGTTGGGCCGCATTGGGCGAAATGAGCGTGGAATCATCATTGTTTGTAGTTGTTAGCTTCCCCTTCCCTCTCACTACCACCACCATTGCGCCGTTCCCCGTTCCTCTGGAGGCCCTCTGACAGAACATTATACCCAGGGCCCTGCCCGCGATCCCTCAGGCTTTCAAACAAGGCTCCAAATGCTCGTGGGGCTTCAAATTATGTAGGTCCGCCACCCCCGGCTCCCCTGCTTGCACCCGCCCTTCCGCCCCTCGGTTCACCCTAGCGACGATACCCCTGCCGTTAGGGGACCTTGCCCCAACATGCAGCTCAATTTTCTAGGCTCCCACTGCCCTTGCACGTGCGCCACGATCGATTTAGCGCCCGGTGCGCTCCCCCGCTTGCGCCCGCCCTTCCGCCCCTCGGATCACCCCGGCAGCGACACCCTGTCGTTTGGACACCTTGCCCCAATACGCACCTCGAGCAGCTAGGCCCGTGCTGGCCCTGGGCGTCGTCCATGACCGGTTCAGCACCCGGTGCGCTCCCCCGCTCGCACCGGCCATTCCGCGCCCGAATCCACCCCAGAAACGCTTCCATCACCTCGAGGTGCCTTGCCCCCGTGCGCACCTCAAGTCTCCGACCTCCTACTAGCCCTGCGCGTGCGCCACGGTCGGTTTAGCGCCCGATGCGCTCCCCCGCTTGCACCCGCCCTTCCGCCCCTCGGTTCACCCTAGCGACGATACCCTGCCGTTAGGGGACCTTGCCCCAACATGCAGCTCAATTTTCTAGGCTCCCGCTGCCCTTGCGCGTGCACCACGTTGGATTTAGCGCCCGGTGCGCTCCCCCGCCCTTCCCGCCCCTCGGATCACCCCAGCGACGACACCCTGTCGTTTGGGGAACCTTGCCGCAATACGCAGCTCAATTTTCTAGGCCCCCACTGCCCTTGCGCGCGCACTATGGCCCATTTAGCGCCCGGTGCGCTCCCCCGCTTGCCCCGGCCGTTCCGTGCCCGAATCCACCCCAGAAATGTGTCCACCACCTCGAGGTGCCTTGCCCCCGTGCGCACCTCAAGTCTCCGACCTCCTACTGGCCCTGTGCGTGCGCCACGGCCGGTTTAGCGCCCGGTGCGCTTCCCCGCTTGCGCCCGCGCTTTCCGCCCTCGGTTCACCCCAGTGACGATACCCCAACACGCAGCTCAATTTTCTAGGCTCCCGCTGCCCTTACGCGCGCGCTACGGCCCATTTAGCGCCCAGTGCGCTCCCCGGCTGGCGCCCGCCTTAATTCACCCCAACGACGCCTTCTCCACCTCAGGGTACCCCGCCCTGATGCACACCTCGTGCCTCTAGGCCCTCAGGCGCCCCGCGCGTCGTCCACGGCCTCTTTATTTACAGTTCTTTTTTTGTTTTATTATTCCTTCCTTTTATTCGCACCGTCCTACTTTAGTAACCTCTCGTAACTTGAAATAAAAAGATTCCGGCACATACAATGCTTCCTTAAGTAAGATCCAGTGCTTAAGGTGAAGAAAAGTAAAGATGGTCGTACCTGGAGTAAAAGTACAGAGAGTCCTCAATTAAGTCGACAGGGAGACTCGAACGCGCGACTGCTGCCGAAAGAATTATGCAGCTACTGTAAGCGCGTTAACCACTACGCCATGTGAACATCGATTGTTGGTCACCATGCTCAATAACACGTCCTTTTTCTAATCTCCTAGATCTGTTAAAAAAATATCATTCTAAGTCCACCGCCGGTCAAACACAAACAAGAAAACCTCAGCTATCTACACTAGAAATAAAACTATCTAGTTGGTCTTGCGTTTCTTCCTGCGGACCCCGTCAGATTCAGACAGTCATTGGAAAAAGAAGAGGGGTAAACGACCTTGGTGCATTCGCAGCGCTGTCGTTCTCATCCGTCTTTTGCTTCTTCCCCTCTTTCTTGGAGTCCTTACGCTTGTTCATCAACGCCTCCAACAGTTCTGCGTCGTCGTTGGGGTTCCTCGGCGCCCGCTTGTTCCTTCCCGGGCGACCGACCTCGG